>PVHX01003302.1:0-146034 GCA_004024805.1 Geosciurus inauris | reverse complement strand
CAAGAAGCCAGGGACAAGGTATAATCCCCAACAGCATGCCTCTAGTGACCTACTTCCTCCAACCACACTCTTTTTACCTACAGTTAATACTCAGTAGTTCATTCAAATGATTAATCTATCAGTGGGTTAATCCACTGATGAGATTACAGCTCTCATATCTAGTCATTTCACTGCTACATTGGACATCAGGTTTTGAACACATGAGCTTTTGGGGAGACACTTTATATCCAAACTACAATACCTAAGAACCTCTTTCAACCTTAGAAATTCTTTCTAAATTTTCTTATAAATTCTTTCTATGAAGGGTAGGAATTTTACTGTAACATCTTACTTTTTGGTTGAAAGTGTCTTTTCTCTGGGTGATCAAAAATACTTGGTTGGACCCAGGAACTCCTGCTGCTGTCAGGAATACTTTCATCCAAATGGGTGAAAGCACATGACGGATAGGCACCACTGAAATGCCTCTTTTGAACTCTCAGGAAGCTGACTTGATTGCTTCTTTCCACTAAACAGTTGGTTTCACGCCTTTCATTTAATTGTTCTAGGAGACGTTGTTTGCTTACTCTAAGTTTTTGAATCATTGCATTCGATCTGTTGATGGATGACATTATGATAACAAATCAACTATCAAGTTATTCTTGCTGTCCTGCAAACAAATGGAAAAATACTATCAGTTGCCTGCCTGACCTAGAAGCCAGTATTCACAATTATATTTATGTTCTTCTTTCTCCTTCTGCAAAATATTCCTACCACCATGTCTCCAACCCCATACCTCACCCCAGTTTTTAGTATTGTCTCCTAAGGACTTTGTGTTTTTTAGGTTTTCTCCAGGGAGAAAATGATCACAAAAAGGATATAATAAAAGAATATATTTTGTTTCTGAAAATACTATGCATTGGTTCTTGCTTTAGGAACATTTATTCTTTCTTCTGATTATAGAAATAATACATAGGCTGGGTGAAATGGCACACACCTGTAATCTCACTGGCTTGGGAGGCTGAGGTCAGAGGATTGTGAGTTCAAAGCTAGCCTCAGCAAAAGCGAGACACTAAGCAACTCAGTGAGACTCTGTTTCTAAATAAAATACAAAATAGGGGATGTGGCTCAGTGGTTGAGTACCCCTGAATTCAATCCCCAGTACCATAAATAAATAAAGTTATATTCATTGTAGAAAATTAAGGAAATACAGAAAAATTTAAGGCAGAAAAGTTAAAGTCACTTTTTTTTTTTTTTGTATCAAGAATTGAACCCAGGGAGGCTTAACCACTGACCCACATCCCCCAGCTCTTTTTATATTTTATTTAAAGACAGAATTTTGCCAAGTTGCTTAGAGCCTTGACAAATTGCTGAGGCTGGCAATCCTCCTGCCTCAGCCTCCCAAGCTGCTGAGATTACAGGCATGTGCTACCATGCCCAGTTTAAAGTCACTTTTGATTCAGAGGTCACCAACATTAACATTTTCTTTTTAATATTTTTTTTAGTTGTAGATGGACACAATGTCTTTATTTTATTGCTTTGTACGTGGTGCTGAGGATCAAACCCAGGGCCTCACGCATGCAGGGCAAGCGCTCTACCGCTGAGCTACAATCCCAGCCCAACATTAACATTTTCATTGTTACTTTCCCAATAAATATTGAAAGTAATTTCATTATCAAAAGTACTGAAAAAGTCATAAAGTTGGCTATGATAGAACATAGATTTAAAAATGTATGTTAAGCTGGGTGCGGTGACTCATGGCTTGTAATCCCAGCACTTTGGGAGGCTGAGACAAGAGAATCACAAGTTCAAAGCCAGCCTCAGCAATGGTGAGGTGCTAAGCAACTCAGTGAGACTCTGTCTCTACATAAAACACAAAATAGAGCTGGGGATGTGGCTCAGTGGTTGAGTGCCCCTGAGTTCAATCCTTGGTACCAAAAAAAAAAAATGTATGTTAAGTACTTAGGGATAGTTTTATTTCTTAAGGCCATAGATTTGTCATTTCAGGCATTTGAAGTGCTTAAAAATCAAATGTGTTATATTTATAAGAGAAGTTTATATTTAAAGGACTTGTATTAACTAAGTTTGTGTAAATGGACTTATTACTTCAGGTTAGTCTTCTCAACTTGAGTTACTTGAACATTAACAGAAAAAAATAAAAGTTATTCTTGTTTAAAAAATGGGATTTGTTTATGCTTTTTTATTAAAAAAAATTTTTTTTTATATCTTTGTTTTTTATGTGGTGCTGAGGTTTGAACCCAGCACCTCACGCATGCGAGGCAAGTGCTCTACTACTGAGCCACAATCCCAGCCCTGTATACTTTTTATTTTTAACAGTATTGGGGCTTGAACCCAGGACCCTGTACTTTCAAATCAAGTGCTCTACCACTGAGCTACATCCTCAGCTAAGGTTTATCATTCTTACTTTAAACAAAAATAACTCTATTTTATTTTACTTTTTTAGATGGACACAATATCTTTATTTTATTTATTTATTTTATGCAGTGCTAAGGGTCAAACCCAGTGCCTTGCACAGGCTAGGCAAACGTTGTACCATTGAGCCACAACCCCAGCCCCAAATAACTCAATTTATAAATAGAATAACAAAAAATGCTGAAATCAAAAGTTGGCAAAAAGATTGTTCAATTTTTACTTTAGAAAGTTAGCATTGATTTGAAATCCAAGTAACTACAAAAGTCCTTTCTACACACAAAGACTATGCTCAGACATTTAAGACAAGCACACATTTATATTTAGTATACATGAACAGAACTTAAGAAGAGTGTGCGATGTCGGACTGGAAAGGTTATTTTCTTCCTTTTTTTTTTTTTTTTTGTACAAAGGATTAAGCACATCCCCAGACTTACTTTATATATTTTATTTAGAGTCAAGGTCTCGCTGAGTTACTTAGGGCCTTGCTAATTTGCTGAGACTGGCAATCCTCCTGCCTCAGCCTCCTGAGCCGCTGGAATTACACGCATGTGCCACTGCGCCCGGAATAAACAGAACTTTCATTGAAGTGTCTGTGATAAACTATTCACACATATCTCCCAGTGAAAACTGCCAAAAATGTGGGAAAACTTTTTGTTTTCCAAATTTGTCAGTAAAGAACTAACAAGAGAGAAAGGAAATATCAGGCCCCAGACTACAGAAGGCAAGAACCAGAGAGGGCAGGCAGTCCGATCCCAAGAAGTCTAAAGGAGTTTTTCCAGCCTTTATAAGAAGGGGCACAAAAACCAAAGCCCAAGACCTGTGAACAGTGGGGAGTCTAAAGAAGACCCACAAGTTGGGACCCAGTGTCCACCTCCTGGGGGCAACGGTGAAGCAGAAATGAACTCAGCACCAAGACCAGCTCAGAGTGGAAAACTCCTCCGGCAAAGTTATTATGCTACAGGATCCTTGCATTGTGCTTTCAGCCCAAATTCACAATTAGGGTGTTTACCAGAAATATCAAGATGAGAAGCCAGGGTGGGTACAAAAAATGTCAAGCTCAGAATTTAGCTGCAGGGGATCCAGACTGGAAACACTTTTTTGTGTGTTGCTTTTCAATAAAAAATATGAAAGGTAAAGAAACTTTTTTTCCCCCTGAACTTTAGTACAATTTTTCCACTTCTAGTATGTGTATTTTTTCATTTTATATTTAAGTCTCGCTTAGGAAATCCTTGAGCTTATGAATATATCTTTGACAATAACATTTGGAGTTTGAATATCGTGTAATGGAGGAGCCTGGTAAGAAGTAGTTGACTTCTTAAAGATATAAATACAGTAATGTTTGTTCATAAATATACAACCTGCCTGAAAATATCCCCTTAGTATTCAAGTGATTTAAGTAGACATCTATAGATGTCAATTGAAGAAGTGAGAATATTCCTTTTCAACATTGGATCTAGTGAGTTTAACTTGAAGGAAGATGAAATGTTTCACACACTCATCATTAAAGAATATATTGGCCTTCATAAAGCAAATTATGCCAATTGCTAATGCATTATCTGGTATAATGAAAATCAGAATAATATGGATAAAATAAAAATCTATAATTAATTAAAATATCTTATTTTATCATTAACTTAAAATTCCTTTTACTAAAGATACTAGTTCATCAGAAATCAAACTTTTTGAATTCTGTCTCCATTAATACTTTTACTGTCTGCTCTGGAGGATGTATAAATGAAAAATGGAGATCTGACTAAAGGAAAGTAAAAAGAAAACAGGGTAATTATCTTTTATGTACTTCTGAGTTAATTTATATTTTATTAAAAGCCCAGGGTTGGAGATATAGCTCAGTTGGTACAGTGCATGCCTTGCCTCACATGCACAAGGCCCTGGGTTCAATCCCCAGCACTAAAAAAAAAAAAAAAAAATCTCATATTCTAGGTCTGCTGCAAATGAAGTGGAGATGTCTTAATTGAAAGTTCACTGAGATTATCACAGAATTCAAACTTTTATTATAAATCATTTAAAAGACTGAAGTTCAATAAAATTACTCAGCTATAGAGTCTAGTGGTAAGAGCATGGATTTTGGAGTTATTTGGTTCAAATGCCAACTGCATTACCTACTAACTTCTCTGGGCCTCAATTTCTTTATATATTCAGCGGAAAGAATATCCAACTCATAGAGTATTGTAAGGACTAAATGAGCTAAAATCTATGAAGAGCCTATTATTGCCAACCTCAATAAATGGCCACTTTATTAATTAGGCACTTTGAAAAAAAGGATTAGCTCAGTTTATTAAATAAATTTTTTTATCTTTCCACCTTGACCTGTTTATGTGTTGTGACGAGAAATGATTGCATAATTTGTGGGTCCCAGTGAAAATGGAAATACTAGACCCTTTGTGAAAAAACAACTGAATAAAAAAATTCCCCAAACTGAAACTGGGTGCAGTGATTTGGGAGGTTGAGGCAAGAGGATCAGGAATTCAAAGCCAGCCTCAGCAACTTAGTGAGGCCCAACGCAACTCAGAGAGTGCCTGTCTCTAAATAAAATATAAAAAGGGCTGAGGAGGTAGCTCAGTGACTAAGTGCCCCTGGGTTCAATCCCCAGTACAAAAAAGAAAAAAGAAAAAAGCTGAGACTCCCTGGGGGTGACAGCAGAGCACTAAGCCAAGTATGAGGCCTGAATGACCATACAGGTTGCAAAGTTATAAAACAGGTCAATTTCCATAGCGAATTCACCCAGTTTTACAATCTCTTACATCAAGATAAACTATGTGCATAAATTCCCTTTGAAAAGGGATTTGAAAATATTAAGCATGTATATACAGTAGGCCTTAATTCTTCACAGATTCCACATTTGCAAGTTTCCTTACTCACTACAATTTGTAACTACAAATTAATACTTGTGGCAGTTTCATAGTCATTCAAGAACATGTACAGAGCAGTAAATAAATTTGAATCTCCTAATTCCCACATTCCCAGCAGAGGTCAAATAAGGCTACTTCCTGCCTTCTTGTTGTAGCTCACATGTTTTAAACAAGTGTCTTTTTGTGGTCTACTTACTATTATATTTTTCACATTTGTTGTTCATTTCACCGTTTAAGATGGCACCTAAGTGTAGCACTAAAGTGCTATCAGGTGTTCCTAAGCGCAAGAAGGCTGGCATGTGCCTGCTAGAGAAATGTCTGTGTTAGATAAGCTCTGTGGAGGCATGAGTTGCAGTGTTGCAGGCTGTGAGTTCATTAATCAATGGTTAATGAATCAACAATATATATATTCGATTAAACAGAAACGGAAACCAGGCATGCTTGTGCGTGCCTGCAGCTACTCAGGAGGCTAAAGCAGGAGATGGCTTGAGCCAGGAAATTCTGGGCCTGCCTGGGCAACAGAGCGAGATCCCCTCCGTACTAACACTCCTCCTCCATAAAAATAACTGAAACATACAAAAGATTATACAGTGATAGGTTGACAAAAATATTGTGATCAGAGGCTCATAGGAACCTAACCTTCCTAGGAACAATGTTTCAGCATTTGCTAATTTTACTGTTTGCAGTGATTTTATAGAACATAACTACCACTAGAATGAGAATTGATTGCTATATACAGGAAATATACTACTGTTTCTACAGATGCACTATTATCAATTACCTTTTACCTAGAGCAATTCAATGCCTATTTGAAATCCACCAGTAAAGATCAGCCCACTGGGAGGTTACCCTGGTGATGGAATGTTCTTATCTATGCCATCCGACTTTGTTCTATTCATAGAACCCTGGTTAAGAAAAAGTTTAGAGTATTTACTTACCAGTCCTGTGTCTTTGGATACATTACTCAAAATCACAGTATCAATTTCTTCATATGCAAAATGAGAATAAAGATAATGTTAATATTTCATTAAATTGGAGAGGCAAATGGCATCAAATGAGGCAGACATGGGGCTCTGTGTGTTGTGTCTGCCATCAATTTATTACACATATTTCTTTTTTTCTGGTACCAGGGATTGAACTCAGGGATACTCGACCACTGAGCCACATCCCCAGCCCTATTTTGTGTTTTATTTAGAAACAGGGTCTCACTGAGTTGCTTAGGGCCTCACCATTGCTGAGGCTGGCTTTGAACTCACGATTCTCCTGTCTCAGCCTCCCAAAGTGCTGAGATTAAAGATGTGTGCCACCACGCTCAGCTTTATTACACATACTTCTTAAGCACCTATTCTGTGCTTGGTGCTCTTGTGGGTATTAGGGTCAAATATTCATCCCCATGGGCAGTAGCTCTAATGGTTCATTGGAGGTTCCCAGTAAAAGGTAGTTATTTTTGTTAATTTTATTAAAATCTCAAGTTAGGCCTGGTGCAGTGGTGCATGCCTGTGGTTCCAGTGGCTTGGGAAGTTAAGGCAGGAGAATCACAAGTAAAAAGCCAGCCTCAAGCCAGGTGTGGTAGCGCAAGCCTATAATCCCAGCACTTAGGCAGACTGAGACAGGAGAATCGTGAGTTCAAAGCCAGCCTCAGCAACAGCTAGGCGCTAAGCAACTCAGTGAGACTCTGTCTCTACATAAAACACAAAATAGGGCTGGGGATGTGGCTCAGTGGTCGAGTACCCCTGAGTTCAATATCCAGTACCAAAAAAAAAAAAAAGCCAGCCTCAGCAACTTAGCAAGGCTTGAAGCAACTCAGTGAGGACATGTCTCTAAATGAAATACAAAATAGGGCTGGGGATGTGGCTCAGTGGTTGAGTACCCTTTATTTCAATCCCTGGTGCTCCCACCCCCAAAATATATCAAGCCAGGCATGATGTTGCACCTAGAGTCCCAGCTACTCTGAAGTCAGGAGAATTGTTTAAGCCCAGGAGTTTGGGGCTAGCCTGGGAAACAGAGTAAGACCCCCATCTCAAAAAGAAAACAAAAAATTCATATTTTATACAGAGAAATATTCATTTATTTATTTTCTCAGAAGAGGAGGTCTCCAGTTTTTAAAAAAAATCTTCAGAAATAAATTTCACAAATACAAAATGAAGAATATAGAAAATGACAATCCCCAAGACAGTGTGACCTGAGAGGAGAGAGGGAGGGAGAAGGCAAAACATTGGTCTTTCCCCAATAAGTCCTTTCCCAGTGACAAGACAATCCCTGGGAAGGAGGCAAACATTAATTGTAAAATGCCAGTCCCTGGGAAGAGGGCAAACATTGATCCTTTCCCAGTAAGTTCTTTCCCAGTGAAAATGAAACCACACATTAATCCTGTCCCAGTGACAATATGATGACCCTCAGAGGAAAATGATAAACACGGCACTGAGCTCTGGACCCTCCATCCTATTCCAGTCAAACCAAGTTTCAAATTTTTACCACCTTTTTCTTAAATGCCCAAACTGATACATTCTGTTGAAATCTCCAATGATTAAGTCACCTCTCAGCATAACCTATAAAAACACAAACCCCTCCTGTAAGCAGTGGCCATTTTCCTACATGGAAAGTGAGCACCCGCGGTGCCTGACTGATCAACTCCACAGCTGAATAAGTGGCATTGCTGATTTGTGAGATCTGCTCCTGTCTCTGTCATTTGTGCTTACATAAAAGTCATCATTTCTTTATAGGGATTAATGATAGGGTAAAGAAAAATGAATATTGCAGAAAGCATTTCACAATGCCAGAGAAAGCAGTTCCCTATAGATGTACCTAATGGGTCAGCAGCAGCACACAAAGCCACCCAATGCTGATGAGCCTGCAAAGACCAAGGCAGGGCAATTTCCAAGGATAAGAGGGCATTTTTATTCATTGTTTTTTGTTTTGTTTTTAACAAATCTCCCCAGATAAATGCAAAAAGTGTCATCAAGAGATCTAATCTACTGGGCCTGACCCTGGCACCTTTGGGACTGGCCATTCTATTGATATTAGTCACTGCTGCCTAAACACATTTACTGAGTTAAGTGCAAGTGGTTCTCTATGACATGAGCTGCTAAATGAAAGGCTTTTGTAGGTACTGAGGGGGCTATAAAAGAAAATATAAGATTCAATCCCTAGCTTCAAGAAGCTCAGATTTAAATAAGGAGTAAAACAGGTGAAGGAAGTCACATTGCCAGAAATTCAGTGAGTGGTCTTGATAGTGCTATCAGGGTGAGAAGAGGTAGAGGCCTCCTGGACTCCAGACATGCACAAAGACTAAGGAAGGAGGTTGGAATTGAGTTGACCAGGACCACAAAGGATGGATAGGATATGGCTAAGCTGAGAGAAGATAGGTGAGTATTCCTAACAGATCACTCAAGGAAGACTGCAATATAAACATAACATTGCATGCCAGAGCTATAGAGCGGCCCAGTATGGTATAGCTTCATCTTACTGTCTTCTCAGCTGTAGGTATTGTTGTCTCCAATGTGCACACTGAGCCACACTCAGCTCCTTTCACCATCCTGTTGAGTGAATTAGGAACCTCATACTCTTAGGCCTGGAGACCAGGAATTAGTTTTGCTATGGTATCTAATAAATATCAATACTATTCTAATCATAGCATTTAGGCACTGAATAGTTATTGAGCATTATTTTTCAGATACGATGCTAGGTGCAGAAGATTCAAAGATGACTTAGGTAGTTGATGCCCCAAGAAACTCACAGTCATTTGGAAGACAAATGCTCATGGTTAATGCAAAAAAAAAACAAAACCAAAACAAACCAACCAACAAACAAAAACAGTACTGTAAATACAATGATGGGATAGGGCCAAAGAGAAACACACTTATAATTAGTTTGCATATATTTCTTCATGAGCCTCCTCAAGACATTTTGGAAATAATTCAGTTTATAATATATCCACTCTCTTGTAATTGTTATACTGCTGGTCCCCACAAATTTTTGTTAGAATAATGTGGGGTGTTCAGTAAACCATAGGTAAATATATATTATGTTATATGTTTGTTCAATTCCAGGGCTGCAAAGTCCCCGAGCATGCTATTTACCAATTCCAACAAATTTTGGACATATTTTACTTACTCTTTGGTGGGAGTGTGTCAGGATAAAGTGGAGGGCTGCCCTGTGATTATAAGCGGGGGTATATAGGATAGGATGCATGCTCACTGTGCAGGTGGCTTTTTTTCAGATGTTTCATGAGTACGTTCCTTTACAACCAAGGTCATTTGTTTAGTTCCTCTCCCAAGGACTGGAGATAAGGGAAATGGCCAGCTCCCCCTCCCCATTTCCCCCTTTACTACATTCTTTTAGAGACCTACTTCGGTAAATGAATTCCAAGGAACTAAAGCAATAGGAAACAAGGTTGCACAATCTTTTTAGTATAATTCATGCAAAGAAGATATTATAAATTGCTTTAGGTGGGAGGGTTGAGCAGAGGCAGACTTGCAGTGAAGTTAATAAAAGTTAAATTTCAGGGTGTCTTTGAAGGCCTTACATATCATTTTTGCATTTTAATTTTGTTAGTTTCTTAAAGAACTCCCCCCAAGATGATTTAAAAACCTAGCCCAAGCCCAGGTGGGGATAAAAAGTGATAATGCAGGGGCTGAGGTTGTGGCTCAGAGGCAGAGTGCTTGCCTCGCATGTGTGAGGCACTGGGTTCGATCCTCAGCACCACATAAAAATAAGTAAACAAAATAAAGACACTGTGTCCATATATAACTAAAAAAATTTTTTTAAAAAGTGATAATGCAAGTTTCAATCAGTTCCAGTGAGGCAATTACATTGAAAGTGAAAGTAAGAGAAAGTGTGGGTTTTTAAATTGCTAGAACTTCAAGAAAGGGCTTTTTGTGCTAACCCATGACTTGGGAGGAATCAACTTGGAAATATAATGCTCAGGTCCTAGGTTACTACCTAAGACCACTGGTCACATACTTAACCAAACTAAGATAGCAAATCATTTCCCTTACTTGGATGAGTAACTTTACAAGAAAATGAAGAAAATCAAACATAATATTATAATACTTATTATTTTTGTAATCATAATAATCAGTGTATGTTTTGTTATCTAAGATGTTTAAACATTTTAGAGAACTTGGTATATTAGGGAATCTGACTGATTTGACTTTTAATTTTAAATTATATTTAATTTCACTTGTAGTTTTTATGAACAGCATCTTGTTTTAGAGAAATTTGTTTCAATCTAAAATTTTGACTTATTAAATGTGTAAATAGTGTCTTAAGTGCTTTGGATGATGTGTTAGCTTTTCATTCCTGTAACAAAATGCCTGGGAAAATCAACTTGGAGGAAAAATTTTAACTCAGTTTCAGAGGTTTCAATCCATGGTTATTTGGCACCCATTGCTTTGAGCCTGTGGTGAGGCAGAATATCATGACTCAAGGGTGTGGCAAGGTAACACTGCTCATGGCATCCAGGAAGCAAAGAGAGAGGGGAGGGGGCAAAGGTCCCAATATCCCCTTTAAGGGCACACCTTGAATGACCTAACATCCTTCCACTAAGCCCCGCCTCCTGAAGATGCCATTGCCTCCCAACAGCACCATCTGCTAGGGATCAAGCCTTCAACACATGAGTCTTTGGGGGGATATTTAAGATCCAAAGAGATGCTTTGTTTTGTTAACATTTTAGCAGTGTTGTACCGGTAAATGTAGCATTTGCATCTCTCCATTGTATACATACCTCATCATAGATGATTTTAAGCTACCAGTGGTGATGTCACTGAGGCTGGGAAGAGATATACTCCATTAGCTCTCTCAAGTCTGTGCCCAGCATACTACTACTTGTAAGTCTGCCTTGTTATAAATCAGATGCTATATTTCAGAATCACCAGGGGAAAATAAATATGTATATTTAAGCTTAAATGATATTAATATGTAATTTTAAGCCAATAATGATTTCAGAGCTGGAAAATTTCTGTAACCAGCAAGGTTAAATAAGTGTGAAATAATTGGCCCCTGTGCAACTCAAAGATCTACAAAAATGGCAGAATCATCTGTTCTCATGCATCAGTTTGGTATCATTGTGCTGACGACCTTAACTAGCATCAGGGACAAAGAGGACGAAAAACAAACAGCTGGGGTTGTGGCTCAGTGGTAGAGCACTTGACTGGCACATGTTAGGCACTGGGTTTGATCCTCAGCACCACATAAAAACAAATAAATAAAATAAAGGTATTATATCTATAAAAAACAAAGAAACAAACAAAAAACACACAGAAGGGAAAATCTTGGGGCTTTTTATTCCCCCTAGGAAAGAAAATGCATACAAATAAAATGTTTCAATGTGGGAGAAAAGTATACCTGGGAGGATTCTGATTTCCAGCCTTCTCCTTCACCTCTCCATTCCCAGCCCAATCTTTTCATGAACAGCATGGCTTCTGCTGCTTAGGAGGACAGAATGTGGTGTTACTGGTGCAAAAGGAAGGCAGCCTTCCAAAATCTACCCACCTCCCCATGTAGCATCATGAATTGCATGTATGATAGCATTATTCTGGTACACATTTTATCCTCTGAAGCTCTTAGATTGTAGGAACCTTTGCTCCAGAACAGCCACATCACTTCTATGGGCATCTTGGACCTTGGCTCCTAGATGTTCAAATCTCTTATCGCTGAATGGTTACTTATTCAAATCTCTCAGAATTGGCATTCCACACTCATAATATAGTTCAATCTCATCCTGATTCCTAGCCAAGTGGTGCTGTCAGTAGTGTCCTTCCCAACACAGATTAAGGTTCGTGTTATGTTATACATCCAAACACATAATATGAAGTGTGATTCATGCCTAAATTGGTTAATAAATATCTACCACTGAAACCACAGGAGAAAGAAGACAAGCTTAAGGATTTAGAACGACATTCCAAGAAATATTGCTGAGTTTTCTCCTTTTCTGTACTCCATTTTTAACTCTATGGAATTTGTTGAACTTTATGAATTTTTCAAATTCTTCTATTAGAAACATTTTTTTCACTTTTCATAAATCATGGCAACAAGGTCAGAAGAAATCTTAAATCTCACTTAGCTCAATTTTCCATGGAATTTAGAAATCCTATCCACAACATACTTGTTCTGACTGGTTGGTTGCAGTGTTTGTTGGCAATAAGATCATCTAATTGTCCTGACATGTTACAAGTTGATCTAGTTATTTATCATTTGTGATAATAAGAAAACTACCTCTTGTTAGACCAAGGGTCATTAGGATAAGCCACTTTGTGTGGCCCTTTAGGTGCATCCTGAGAGCACCCTCCAGGATGGGCCCTGCAATCATACATTCATTCTGAAAGAGCTTGTAGAAGAATCCAAGCAGGTTTAAATAGATAAAACAGGGAATCAAACCTGAGTCAACACAATGAGAATGAGATATGACTATGAGAAGCACAAAGATATGAGTTATATGAGTTTATACTGGTGATGAGTGATTTATTGAGTATTAGCATAGATAAGAAATCAGGGGCTGTGGCTGTGGCTCAGTGGTAGAGCACTTGCCTAGCATGTGTGAGGCACTGAGTTCAATTTTCAACACCACATATAAATTTTTTTAAAAAAGGTACATTGACAACTAAAAAATATTTTAAAAAAAGAAAAAAGAAATCAGGCCCTGTTTAAGGGCTTTATATTTATTATCCACTTATTTATTACAAAGACCTCATGAAGAACATTGCCCTCATTTTATAGTTGCACCACATAGGCTCATAAGCACATGCCTGAACGTGTTTGCACACGCGCGCACACACACAGTAGGTAGTGCAAGGTCATGAAGTGAAAGAGCTTGAATTTGAACCAAGACCATTTGGCTTCAGAGTTGGATCTTTAACCATTACAGTAGATCAACTTACTAACTGTAATAGAATGCTTGCTGTTGTTCAATCTTTTAATCCTCATAGCAATCCTACAAAGCAGGATTCTGTTATCTGATTACAAACAGCTAAGTAACTTGCCCAAGATCATACAGTTAATGAGTACTAAATTTGGGATTCAGTCCTAAGTAGCTGGTCTCTAGATCTGATGCCCTTCCCCACTTCTATAGACTCTCTATATGATAGGCTCCAGATAGATGATAATAGCATCAAATACAAAGCTTTGTCATATGCAGGGAAGGCAAATGGTAAGGTGGGCAAGAGTAGGGTAGGTACCAGCAGATTTAAAAAAAAAAACAAAACAGGAGGAAAATTAGCTACTGACCGGCTGTGCAGGACATCCAGGGAACTCCCAACTCAAATGTAGAGAGGACAAATAATCTCTAAACATTCAGCAAGAATGGTCTCCCTGTAGGAGTTCATTCAAGAAGCTTCTTCATGTAGAGAGAAAAGTTATCTTCAAATCTCCAGCTCTCTCTGGATAATAGGGAAATGAGATTGAATATAATTTGCTAGTTTAGGTTTCAGGGAGGCAGTGAGAAGTTTGCAAACACCTGAATGTTTACTATAATTGGTTAAACAAAGCAGGTCCATTAAAATTCAAGCTGCTGGGCTGGGGTTGTAGTTCAGGGTAGAGCACTTACCTAGCATGTGTGAGGCACTGAGGTCGATACTCAGCACCACATAAAAAGTGAAGAAATAAACAAAAATAAAGGTATTGTGTCCATCTTAAAATAAATTCAAGTTGCTGGATTTCCTTTCTTACCAGTTTTTTTTTTTTTAACATTAGGGTCTCCCTTCATTGCCCAGGCTCTCCTCAAACTTCTAGTCATAAGCAATCCTCCTGCCTGAGCCTCTGAATAGCTGGGCCTATAGTAGACAGATGCCACTGCCTCCAGCTTGCACAGCATTTTTTTTTTTAACTACGTAGAAAGTTTCATGATGTATAAAAGTATCAACAAAATGTCTGAATACTGAATATTACTGTTTTTCAAAAATCCATAAAATAGGGGCTGGGGCTGTAGCTCAGTGGTAGAGCGCTTGCCTAGCATGCATGAGGCACTGGGTTCGATCCTCAGCACCATGTATAAATAATAAATGAATAAAATAAAGATCCATCAACATCTAAAAAAATATTTTTTAAAAAAGTCCATAAAATAAACTTTTTAATTGAAGCTTAAGTCCCTTGGATCTGATGTTTAGCTATTTTCTTTTGTTCAACTAGAACATTGCTCAGTATTCCAAAATAATCTCCAAACAGATACTCAGAAAATCATGCTGGGGGGGTGGATTTATAAGATTTATTTTTAAAATAAATATATTAATTCATTTACAAAGCAAGCAATTTTTTAAAATATTCAATCGTAATTCAATGCTCATTAACTGCATTGATTCAGCAAATATTTATTTTTTAATTAATTTTTTTTTTAGTTATACATGCCAGCAGAATACATTTTGATGTAATTATATAAGCATAGAATATATCTTATTCTAGTTAGGATCTCATTCTTACAGATGTACACGATGGTGGGATTCACCATGTTGTTTTCATATATATACATAGGAAAATTATGCCACATTTATTCCACTGTCTTTCCTTTTCCTACCCCTCCCCTCCCTTCCCTCCATTCTCCATTGTCAATCTATTGTATTTCTATCCCCCCCCCCTAATATTGTGGGTTAGCTTCCACATATCAGAGAAAACATTTGATCTTTGGGTTTTTTTGGGACTGGCTTATTTCACTTAGTATGATAGTCTCCAGCTCCTCCATCCATTTGCCAGCAAATGTCATAAAGTCATTCTTTTTTAGGGTGGAGTAATATTCCATAGTGTATATATACCACATTTTCTTTATCCATTCATCTGTTGAAGGGCACCTAGGTTGGTTCTATAGCTTAGCTATTATGAATTGAGCTGCTATAAACATTGATGTGACTGTGTCACTGTATTACGCTGATTTAAAATCCTTTGGGTATATACTGAGGAGTGGTATAACTGGGTCAAATGGTGGTTCTATTCCAAGTTTTTGTTTCACTGAATACTGAACATGCATTGTGTACTAGGTCCTGTCACAGATTCTCAGAAAACGATAGCAGCAAAAAGCAACAAACTTTCAATCCTGCCTTTTTGAAGCTTACATTCTAGTGGGGAGGGAGAAAATAATCAGATAAAAACATAAGTAAAATATAAGATATTTTAGATGGTAGTAAGTGCCAAGAAGAAAAATAAAGCAGGGAAAAAGCAGAGTGCGGGAGGGCATGTGGTAATTTAAATAGGGCAGCCAAGGAAGACATTATAATATATGTATTCCTTAGAGTTTAGGATTAGGTAGCATTTCGTCCCATACTGACATCTCCCTGATATACTTTTATACGTGACCAAAATAATAATGTAAGAGGCAGTGAAAAGGTGTACAGGTTTTAGGGTTCTAGATATCAGCTCTTTTTAAGTCTATAAAGAGGATCCCAGATACACCTAGTTTTAATTTCATTTTAATAGTGAACACTTAAGGTATCATTTTTTCAAATGCAGTTTTCCAAGGAGTGGTAGGATTCACTTTTTCTCCACACCAGGAAGCCCCCAAGGCCCGGTTTACTTAAGAGTAAATGGACTATGTCTCATTTTAATGTTTTTATTCTCGACAGCCTGTAACTGGCACACATCGTTCAAAACAAGTTTGGTACCTGGCGCCCACGGAACCCACTGAAGGTACGAGTCCAATTACTATTAACTACAGATCTTGGTCCTAGACAACGAATGAACGACAAGATCTCCACTGCACAACTCGTCTCGGTCACAACATTCAAGCCAGCATGGTGGAGGTGGGGGAATTCCAACTTCGCAAGGACAAATTTCTGACGAAATCTTTCTCTACTTGGGCTGAAACGCTTTCTGGCGTTTTTCTTCCGCCCACACAGTACAAACCTCAAGAACGTGATCTGTGTGCTCTAGAGCCAGGTCCCATTTAGACAGCTGTGTTGGGGCCAGAGACCACATTCATCCTCTGACCTTGGCAGCCCCTCTTGGTAGTGAGCTCGGTATCTACCTCTGGGTCTTTCCCCTGCTTCGCCCGCCCCCTTGTTTCTCGTCCGGAGCTGCCCAGTCCGCTGGCCACCTCCTGCCTGCCCAGCCCCAAGAGGTAGAGGACCACTGGGACCCTCCCCATCCTTCCAGGAAGAAGAACACACCCAGCTTGGTCTTCCTCTCTAGCCTCCGGGTACGTTTGCTCCCGCCCCGCCCTTCCCGGTAGCTTCCTGATTGGCTCTCGCGCCGGCATTAGGTGACCTCTGATTGGCCAGAGAGCCGCCACCACTCCAGACGCGGCGCTCTCGGGGCGGGGCCTGACCTGGAGTGACTGGCAGCCCAGTGGAGCGTGGGGAGGACGCTTTCACCTGCGCACTCAGGCAGGGGCAGTGTGCACGCCACTCGGGAAAGGTCGCAGAGGTGGGAGACTGAGGGGGTGGTGGGGCTGGGGTGCCGGGAGGGACTGGGGTACAGAGGTAGGGAGGTGGGCAGGGCCGCTAGCAGCAGCAGGGAGCTCAGTGACATGGCGCGGCCAGACGATGAGGAGGGGGCGATGGTGGCTCCTGGGCACCCGCTTGCGAAAGGGTATCTTCCGGTCCCGAGGGACACTGCGGCCGGGAAGGTGAGCGTGGAGCAGCAGAACGGGCCCAGAGCCGGCTGCCTGCTCCTGAATGGGGTCCCCAGGGACAGCCCCGCTGCAGTCTCGGGAGCGCTAGGCGGGCCGCAGATTCTGCTGGCCCCGGAAGAGGAGACCCAGGCCCGGCTACTGCCTACGGACGCAGGAGAGGAGACCCTGGGTGCCGAGGGGACACCGCTGCCGCGGACCGCGCTCTCCACGCGGCGCTTTGTGGTGCTGCTGATCTTCAGCCTGTACTCGCTGGTGAACGCCTTTCAGTGGATCCAGTACAGCATCATCAGCAACGTGTTCCAGGGCTTCTACGGGGTCTCCTTGCTACACATTGACTGGCTGTCCATGGTGTACATGCTGGCCTACGTGCCCCTCATCTTCCCAGCCACTTGGCTGTTGGACACCAAAGGCCTGCGACTCACCGCCCTACTGGGCTCTGGCCTCAACTGCCTGGGTGCCTGGATCAAGTGTGGCAGTGTGCAGCAGCATCTCTTCTGGGTCACCATGTTGGGCCAGTGCCTATGCTCCGTGGCCCAGGTATTTATCCTGGGCTTGCCCTCCCACATCGCCTCAGTTTGGTTTGGGCCCAAAGAGGTGTCCACGGCTTGCGCCACCGCTGTGCTTGGCAATCAGGTAAGGATCTGAGTGAAAGGGGAAAAGTCGGATCCTTAGAGGGGAAAAAGCCATAGTCCATGTGAGCTAGGCATATGAATAGGCTTCAGGAGACATTTATCTATAAAATGAAGATGATGAGATGAGTAGCTGTAAGATAAGAGGCAATCTTGTATTAAAGAGGGCTTTTAGGTTCTTTGTAAGGACAGAACTTTTAAAATTAGCTTACAGTGACTATCTTGTCATATTGCTTTGAAAATTATCTATAAATTAACTGTATTGGCTTGTATGTGCTTAATGTCATACAAAACTTGCCAATGCATTAATGAAGTAGACTCGCATATTTCTTATGTTTGTCACCAGTGTGTTCTTTGCAAAAGGAAGGTGGTGGATCCTGGGAAGTTTGTTTTCATTAGAATCGTCATTGTGAACAGTCTCTATTTAATTTTATATATTAGTAGCCAGCACAGAGCCTGACACATAATGGCCATGTATAAATGACTCCTAAAGAAATGTTCTGATGATAAAGATTTCAAAGCATTACTGAGTCCAGTTACTAACTTTTAACAATAAGACTATGCAAGACAAATCACTGATCATGGAAAATATTGCAAAAAAGATGGCTTTTTTGCTAAGTCTCCATTAAGAAATGAACTAGTCTTTCCTAATACTCTAGATTCTAATGCCATTTGCATTTCAGAAGCATTGCTAGGTAGAATGATTTTTTTGTGTGTTTTTAAAAATTGCAGACTGATTCTCACTGTAATTTTAATTTATGTGTATGGGGTTCTATGACACTTTATGTAAATTATATTGTGTTCATTCAGCTTGAGAGTGTTTAGTTAAAATTTGTACACCAAAACCTTTACTTCTTTATACATATTTTACCACGTTACTATGTAACAAAAGAATGTTACTTTTTTACTTCAAGTCTCACACTTATTTCAAGATCACAGGAATATTTATTTAAAATACCTTAAGACTGACCCTACATGCTTGTATCTTTATTTCCTTTTTCTACAAGTGCAGGGAAAGGGTAGCTTGGAACATACTTGTGTATTCAAAATAATTTATGACTGACACTTCAGTTGGTTGCTTCTGTATATTTGGATGGGAGCTGTTTTCTTAAAGTATTTTACATTTACAAAATTATATTCAAGGTTAATACTACATTGAGCATGATAAAAATATCTACTCCATATATGTGGATTACCCATTTTATGGATAATAAATGGAAACATTTACTTATAGGCAGACTTCCTTTTAACCACACACTGTGGATCTTCTTCCTACCTCTCCTTGTGTTCTCATTTCTTCCTTGTCTCCAGTAGCAGTACAGTTGCTATATTCCCAAGTATACACTTTCAGCCTAGTTTATGGTGTGACCATTCATAATACTTAGCACTAAGAGGCTGGCAACACTAAGTGTTTTACATGCATTGTGTCATTTAATTTAATACTATAAGATTGGAACTGTTAGTCTCCCCATTTGATAGATAATAGAAACTGAGACTCGAAGTAATGAAATTATTTTGAAAAGGTCACACAACTAGTTAGTGGAGATATTCACACTCAAGTCTGTCTGGTTCCTGAATTCCTAGCTTTTAATTTCCACATCTATACTGCAAGTTCTAACTAGAAGACCCTTTTAAAACACAGATCAAGGTGGGCGTAGTGGTGTAGGTGGCTTGGGAGGCTGAGACAGGAGGATCATGAATTCAAAGCCAGCCTCAGCAAAAGTGAGGTGCCAAGCAACTCAGTGAGACCCTGTCTCTAAAGACTCTGTCTCTAAATAAAATACAAAATAGCACTGGGGATGTGGCTCAGTGGTCCAGTTCCCCTGAGTTCAATCCCCAGTGCCAGTAAATAGATAGATAGATAGATAGATAGATAGATAGATAGATAGATAGATAGATAGATAATGTCATTGCCCTGCTTTGAACTTGCCAGTGATTTCCCATAGTACATAAAATGTAAACTCTAAATGACAAAAACAAAAAACAAAACAAAAAAACCCCAACCTTACTAATATGTCTTCTTTGGTTCCTTAAACAGCACTAAGCTTGCACTTGGTTAAGAGCCTTTGCAGAAGCACTCCCTCTGCCTAGACTGTTCTTCATTTTAGAATCACATGATTACATTCTTAGTGTCATTCAACTCTCTGTTTAAATTCATTTTAAGTATCCAGTGGCATTTCTCAATCCCATTAAGAGTGGCTCAGTCACTTCTATACATCGTTACATTTTATTTCTTCCTATCACATTCATCACTCTCATGTTTATTATTTATGTATTTATAAATATACATGTTCATTGTTGTCTATTACCCATCTCCTTTCCCCTTCATTAGAATGTAGGTTTCATGACAATTGGTACATGATCTGAATACACACAGCTGTATCGCTACACTACTGTATCATTATCATTACTGTATTTATTACAGCACCTGGCATGTTGGAGGCTCTCCCTGAAAATATTATGAGTGCATGAAGGAACTTCAAACTCATTGCCACCTGGGTATTTCCACATCTCATAGGAACCCACCACTCAAAATTAGCCTTGTCTTGTAGCTCATTTCTTTTCACCTCTATTTGCCACTGTCTTAGTTCGGCCACCCACGGTGCTCACCTAGAGCATGCTAACTGATCTCCTTGTCTGCAGCCTTGTTGCCTTCCCTCTGTTCTACACCATCTCCCAGTAAGCTCTCTAATGTGGAGATCTATTCAGAGCACTCCCTTGGCCCCTACAGTGGCTTCCATTGTCCTCAAGATGAAATGAAACCCCTCTAATGTGACCCGTGAGACCCTCCAGATCTGCCTCCTGCTAGCTCTTGGTCTCTCTCCATGCCCCCCCTTCTCCACATGCACAGTCTTTCTCTGCTTTGAGCCAGACCATGCATACTGACAGTTTCTTACAGGTCATGTTCTCCCCTTCCTGGCCTTTGTACAGAATGCCCTTTGGCTTAGAACACTACTCCTTCATTTGTCTTGCTCCAATTTCTTTTTCAGCCCTTTGTTTCTCCAGAAAGTTTTCTTAAACCCCAAGTCTATGCAAGGTGCTCCTACAAAATATTCTCCTACCTACAGTAAGCATATGTCCCAGTTTGCCTGCATTAGTCTGGGTGTACATCTGTTGCTTGGTACAATTACTACTGAAGTTTCTTTTACTCTGAACAGTGTTCTGATTTGGGTGATAAATTACACAATCTCCCCAGACTTAGAACTCTCTAATTTTCCATCATAGTACTGTACTACCACACTCTGTTGGAATTATCTGTTTGTCACTATTCAGCTTTTTGGAAAGAGGCAAGTGAAATATTTTTTAAATATTATTCTTCCTGCCTCAGCCTTCTTGAAACATTTCTTGGGCTCTTCCCAATACCCAATACCCAATATCATGAAGTAGTCACTCCCCTCCCTGCTTCCTTCTATCCCCTGGTAATTACTAAACTGCTTTCTCTCCACATGGACTTACCTAGTCTGAATGTTTCATATAAATAGAATTATATAGTATATGGCCATTTGTATCTGACTTCTTTCGCTTATCATGTTTTCAAATTTCATGCATGTTATATAGCACTGAGTCAGTACATCATTCCTTTTTTTTTAAATATATATATATATATTTTTTAGTTGTAGATGGACACAATGTCTTTATTTTATTGCTTTGTATGTGGTGCTGAGGATCAAACCCAGGGCCTCACGCATGCGAGGCAAGCGCTCTGCCGCTGAGCTACAGTCCCAGCCCACATCATTCCTTTTTATAACTGAATATTTCATTGCATATACCATATTTTGTTTATCCATTAGTTCATTGATAAACACTTGGGTTATTGTCATGTTTTGAATATTATGAATATGGCTCTTATGAACATTTGTATATAATTATTGTTTTGAATACCTGTTTTCAGTTTGGGGGGTATATATACCTGGGTGTAGATTGCTGTGTCATAGGGTAATTTTATGTTGAATGTTTTAGGAATTGCCAAATTGTTATCCACAGTGGCTGCACCATTTTATACTTCCACCAGCAATGTAGAAGGGTTCTAATTTCTGCACATTCTTACCGACACTTGTTAGTTTATTATTATAGCCCTTCTGTGGGCATAGGGTGGAATCTCATTGTGGTTTTGATTTGCTTGTCCTTAATGAATAAAGATATAAGCATTTTTTAATATGCTTGTTGGCCATTTGCATATATTTGGAGAAATGTCTATTCAAGTCCTTTGCTTATTTTAAAACTGGAATGTTTGTCTTTTTGTTCTTAAGTTGTAAGAGTCCTTTATTTTGGATGCTAGCGTCTTTTCAGATATACAATTTACAAAAATTCTTTCTCATTCTGTGGGTTGTCTTTTTTCAGTCCTGTTCTACATATTCTTACTCCCCTTTTTGATTGTAAGCCTGAGAGGGCAAGGACTGTATCTTATGTAACGTTATAGCAGAATCATTCAGAGTAGGAACTCAGTATATGTTCAATAGGAAAAAGATTTGTTGGCAATTTCCCTTTAATAATACAATAGTAACAAGGACATTAGAACATAGTTTTAGAATTTACAGTACACCTTTATAAATATTAGCTGTCCTCTCGATGTTCTGTTAAATGCCTGTATTTACCTTTTCCTCTAATGATATGAGCTGTTAACGGTACTATTCATTTTACAGCTTGGAACTGCAGTTGGCTTTTTACTACCACCCGTTTTAGTGCCCAATACACAGAATAACACAGATCTCCTGGCTTATAATATAAGCGTCATGTTTTACGGAACATCAGGTGTCGCTACACTTTTATTTATTTTAACAGCAATTGGTAAGTAAATTGTTTTCCTTAAACCTTAGATAAATGCATGACAAAGAGATGAGAATAACTAACCCTGAAAATTTTTGTTGATATTATCACAAATGCCATTTGCTTGTTTCAGTCTGGCTGTGTACTGTTCTCTGGTAATGATGGTACAGCCCTAAGGATACGTATGGGTTGTATCCTTAGGGTTACATGTATCCACTACATGTACTTTACTCTTGTAAAGGGTTTGAAGACTAATCCATCTCATTTATTTCCCTACTAACTTTTCTTTCTGATAATTATTGATTTTAAACATATTACTTGTCTCTACTTCCCATATTTGTCTACATGGTCTGCATCTTACATCTACCTAGCCAGGAACACATTTTTTGTCATGCTTTGAAATGAGGCAAGTGGGCTACCATCTTTCTTTTAATGATAAATCCGCCCAAGGATCCTCAATTTTATAAAATTAACCGGATCTAAAAATGTTGACCAGTGAATGATCCTGAGCCTCAGCAAGCCGTTCAGCAGAATTTCAAACTGTGGCAACTATCTGCTTGTTAGGCCACTCCACCAAAACACGGCTGCCACCATTCGTCACTGAGTTCTCTCGTCTGGGCCTGTCTCTTGAAGCAGTCAGTCAAAATGAGCAGCAAGCAGCCATCACCAGTTTGGAAGAAGCTTTGGGAAGGTCTGCTTTTTAAAGTTTATTTTTAATGGGAAGCAGTTTTGATTTTGGGGAAAAAACAGTAGTGAGGTATATGTAAGTAATGTATCTGTTAACATAACTATAATAATGCCCCTTGGCACTCTATATCTTAAATGGAATTGGAGAAGAAAGGAACTATAAAGTTAAAAATCTGACTCTTAATCATTAAAATTTGAAATTAAATATCATTACAGGCAGAACTCTTAAATCTATACATTAACTTATAGCATGGCCATAATAGTAATGAAAAATTCATATTTTATGATCACCAGATGTGATATCCTCAATTTTCAGAGAAATATATGCTGAAGATTATACAGTGTTCCAATAGATACTATCTTGGTAGATGAACTGCAGGATCCAGGTATAGGAAGCTCAGCCCACATGCTTAATTTCCCTTTTTAAGATGATGAACAAAACGTTCTCTTGGCAGAATAAAAAGTATTCTGAAATGTCTTATCTGCATGAGATTGGTTTTTATATTTTAAATTAAATTTATATTTTAAATTAATCGGGGAGTGGCATATTTGTAGTGTGCTGATTATTGAAGAAGGACAAATTATCCTTCTACTATTTTAACATTTAACAGAATTTTTAAAATATTTTATAAATAAAAATCCTCTTAAATTTGCTTTTCCTGGTAACCATATTTGATTTGCTAGTTGAAATAGGAAATATTGTTTTTATATGTGTTGCGTTAATGGACCTTTCATTAGCAATAGGGATTTCTAAGGCATAAAATTCTCATTCCATTGAATGCTTATGTACAGAACATAAATTCCAGTTTTCCTTTTTATATCATCTTCAGTTAGTTGTCTCTTTGGAAGAAAGTAGTAAATTATATATCATATATTCAAAAGTATGAAATTATATACATGATATGTGTGCATATATGCTTAAATTGATACTAGTGTAAGATTTTTATCTAAGGAAGAACAATTGTAATAGATAATAACTATTGGCATATTACTCTGTTTTGTTTTCCTCATGTCCAAATATTTGCTATTGAGGAAAATTCGGGTTTTTAAAAAATCCTCACTTAAAGCTCCTGAATTACTAAGATATGAATTCCCTCTGAATTCTACCTATGATTACTTTGGAAATCCAGCCAAATTCTTGTAAAATACTTTAGTTTTCTGAAATTTTTCAGGAACATGGTGTACTAAATTCGTATTTAGCAGTCTTCCTAAAATACTGTCTTGAAGGTTCAGGCGGTGGAGCCCTATCTCCTCCCTCATGGAGTGGACGTGCAAATGTAGTTCATCCAGCATTTCTGGAAATTGACCCAAGCTTTCCACTGCATTTCACACCAATGCCCCATTTTTACTGGAAGAACCCCACCGTAGCCTTGCACATTTGGTTGCTGATGTAAGCTGATCATGGTTAAAGGCCACTTGCACCACATGCTGGATTTCACTCTCCACAACCCTTTGAGGAAAGTCCTGTTACCACTATTATCATCACTCGCATTTTACATACAGATGAGGAAACTGGGTCATGGAACTTAAATCAATTTAAGTGGCCCAAGTTCACAATTAATAAACACAATAAAGTTGACAATTAAGTCAGGTTTAAGCCTAGGTAGTCTAACTCCATATATGAAATAGGTCATTTTAATTTTACTTTGCCTTATTCTTTTTTCCAATTTAAATTCCTCTTGTAATGCTGTTGTATTTAAAATCTGTTCTTATGCAGCAGAGCAATAAATTTACCATTTGACTCAAATGTGTCAAAGAAAATCTTTTCCTAATTCACTAATGTAAGTGGATGACAGAAACCAGCAGTAATGCCAATAAAAACATTTAATACTAATGTGCTTAAACATAAGCATATATAGCATGTATGCATTTTACTTTTGATACTTTTAACAGAAATACATTTTATTTAGTCTGTAAGAATTTCAAGCCGCTGAGGCAAAGGCTCTGATTTGTTAAAATAATATTTCTCAAAAAGGACAATATATTTTATATTTTAATGATTGCAGAATTCTTTTAGATATTTTATATCATGTAATCCTTATAACAGCTTGTTATTGTTGATTCTGTTTTATGAAGGAAAAAGCAGAAATTGAGGGCTGGGGATGTAGCTCAGTGATAAAGCACTTGCCTAGCATGCATGAGGCCCTAGGTTCAATCCCCAGAAAAAAGAAAATAAAAGAAAATAGCAGTTCAGTGTAAACAAGGTTATACACTATTGGCTTTTTGTTCATCTGTTTTGCATATAAACTTACGTCTGACTTTACTACAGTGTGTAGCTGTTAAATACAGGCTTGATTTTGCTGAGAGGTGGTTTATCTGAACTAAATGATAATGCTTATCTTCAGAAAATAAATCTAGTAGAATTAAAGACTGGTAAAAATTGTTTCACCTTTGCATGAAATTTGAGTTCAGATTTGGACTTAAGTAAGAGACTTAAAATGCACTAAATACCCATGCTACCGTGTAAGCAAAGTTTTTACAGTCTGAAATTTTTATAACTGTGAGTACTCTGTATTAACATTGTTAATAAACAGATATCTCCTATCTAACTAGGATACAAAAAGACTTTCAGGAAAAGACGCCAGACATCCTAACAGTGCAAGGATCAGATAGGGTGAAAGGAGGAGGAAGAATTGCAACAACTTAAACATTTTATATCTACTAGCCCTCCAAAGTAAGGATATTAAATAGTAACTATTTATGAGTTATATCTCCTCTTGAATTAGTTGTGAGATCTGTAAAAGTAGATGTATGTTTCAGTGTGATAATTTTTTTTTTTTAAGAATCTGATTTTATTTTTTTATACCTTTATTTATTTTATGTGGTGCTGAGGATCGAACCCAGTGCCTCACGCATGTGAGGCAAGCGCTCAACCGCTGAGCTACAACCCCAGCCCCTGATAATTTTGATTATATCATAATTAATATTTTGAACAGCAAAGAACTTTAATTTTTTTTAGTAGAAAACAGGACAATTGGAGAATTGCAGTATTTTGTGGAAGTTATATAAGGTATATTTTTTCCTGTCCCAGTGACCCAGAGTCTCAAATCCAGGTGGCTATACTGATAATATTTGGATTTGTTTGTTTGTTTACTATTGATTTATCCTGAAGGTTCTAATTATTGAACTTGGATAGAATCTCAAAATATGTATTGTTTTAAAATTTCCAAATGAATCCAGTTGACAGGTTCACAACTCTAATCCACTTAGAATAGACCTGCTTTGTTGGAAGAAAGACATTGTTACAAAAGAACAGGAGGAAGGGAAAAAGAGAAAGAAAAGCAGAAATTAGACATTATTGCTAGAGAAAAAGAGAGGGGAAAAAAGAAAAACAGAAATTCTAATCTTTCAGAAATGTTACTTTTTTCCTGAATCAACTTATCTTCTTTTTTCTCTTTGAATTTGCTCTCTTTGATTTAATTCTAAGGTGTATGTTTTCATGAATTCTCTGAAATTGAGATGCCTTTACTGATCAATGATGTCTAATATTTGTGGTAATGGAGACATAGTTGTGTGAAAACCTAGTGATATGTGGCAAGGTCACTGAGTGCAAGCATCTTAGATTCAATGGTACAGACTTTTCCTTCTGTTGTAGTTAAAAAAATTTTAGTGAATAGTTAAAAATTTATAAGCACTAAAAAGAGTAGATTTTAATTTTTTTTTTGGTACTGGAGATTGAACTCAGGGGCACTCGACCACTGAGCCACATCCCCCGTCCTATTTTGTGTTTTATTTACAGACAGGGTCTCACTGAGTTGCTTAGCGCCTCGCCATTGCTGAGGCTGGCTTTGAACTCATGATTCTCGTGTCTCAGCCTCCCTAAGTGCTGGGATTACAGGCTTGTGCCACCGTGCCCGGCTAGATTTTCATTTCTGACATATCAAATTTTAAAATGCAGTTCAACTCTTTTATCACTTAGTCATGACTTCTGGTTAGTCTGTTAGTTTTCTGTCACTATAACAAAATACTTCAGGTAATTAACTTATAAAAAGAAAAGGTTATTTTGACTCATAGTTTTGGAGGTTCTAGTCCACGTTTGGGCAAACCCATTACTTTAGGCCTTTGATGGGCTTGCTGGATGGCCATGGCACAGAGTGTGGTGGAGCAGAAGGCTCACCTCATGAGTCAGGAAACGAAAGAGAGAAAGAGGGAGGGATTAGGGTCCCACAGTCCCCTTCCAGGGCATGCCCCTGGTAACCTAAAGGTCCCCCACCAGGCCTCATTTCTGAAAGTTTCCACTTGGAAAATCTTTAGCCACCCTGGAGACCAAGCCACATGGAACTTTAGGGGACACTTATCTAAACCATAGCACTAACCCTACAGAAATCTCTCCCTAGCCATCTATTGTGGGAAATTGGTAGATCCTTCCCTGCTAAGCCAAAGGTCTTTAGATGTCTGGTTAAGAATGCTGTGAAATCTCTAACTAGAAACAGTACTAAAACCTTACAGCATCAGACACCATATGCCACACTTTTATGTCTGTTGTTTCCACCCCTAGATTTTCCATATGCCACTCGAGTGAGTGAGCAGGGAAGAGCCTGCTCCCATGAATCCACTGGACTTCTTCAGTTCCAGAGGTGCCATTGAATCAGATGATAAACTTTACGTCAAATTTCAGAAGGAATAGTTACTAACTCAAGACAGTCCTCTAAATGTTCAGTAGTATATCGGCTTCCTCATACCTGAGGCTTACCTGTAATTACAAATTGAACTAAATTTTAAAATAGAATCCTTGATATAGTAAAAATTAATCTTGATCAGCTAAAAATGGAATAATCAGTGGGCAAGATGAGGACACATTACTGATGGTTTTGCAGCTCAGATAAGTGAACTAGCCAAGCCTCTTGAGTTTTAGTCAGTCTCAGAGGGCTGAGGTGATAATACCAAACTGTTTTGCTCGTAGAAGTCAGTGAGAATGAAAAACCTCACTGTAGAAGACATCCACTACTTCCTTAAACTTAAACCAATTCTGCCTGCTTACTAAGAAAGAGAGATAGAAATAATTATGTACTATACATGGGCAACTTACTACATATATGTTAATTGCATGTGATCCTTTTCGTGTTCATTCCCAGCATTCAAAGAAAGACCTCCCTACCCACCAAGTCAGGCTCAGGCAGCTCTTCAAGACAGTCCCCCCGAGGAGTACTCCTATAAGAAGTCAATAAGAAATCTGTTTAAAAATATTCCTTTTGTCCTTCTGTTGATCAGTTATGGTAAGTGGTTTTCTTGTATTTTCTATGATGTCTGTATAAACCTTTGAGCATTGTGGATTCTTTTCATTTAACCTGGTGGTTTGAACCTTAATGAAATTGGTTAGTGAACTCCATAGCATAATCATGAACTTAAATGTTGAACTGAAAGTAAAAAAAAAAAATCCATGGTGGATCATATTACATGCTTTCAAAATAAAATAAATAGATCTCAAATAAAGAAGTGCTGTCTTTTCTTGTGAGTTCTCCTAGAGTGTCTAGGTCGTTGATAACTGTAGTTATGACTATATGCAATAAGCTTGTGGGAAGTGCTGTCACAGTCCCTTTCTTTCACCCTGTGCAAACTGGCATTTATTTTGACTGCTCCCTTAGAACTGGATAGTAAGAAAATCATGTTAACCAGTTCTAACTTTTAAAAACAATTCTTGTGGGTTTTTTTTTTTTTTTTTTTTTTTTTGAGATTTTTCAAGTTAGCTGACAGTTACTTATCCTACACTGTAGCTTTGACTGCAGATACCAAAACATTTAGTTCTATTCAGGGTTTTCTGACAGTTTGGTTTTTTTGTTTGTTTTTATATGAACACTGTCTACATTTTATGCTTTCTGATTTGTGTTTTTCTTGCCTTCAGGAGTTACTTGCTGCTTCTCTTTTTGTATGGCCTGATTTGAACTCTTACCCTTTTATTTTTGGTGGTGGTAGGGTTACCAGGGATTGAACTCGGGGGCACTCAACCACTTAGCCACATCCCCAGACCTATTTTGTATTTTATTTGGAGCCAGGGTCTCACTGAGTTGCTTAGTGCCTCACTTTTGCTGAGACTGTCTTTGAACTTGGGTTCCTCCTACCTCAGCTTCCCAAGCTGTTGGGATTATAGGGGTGAGCCACCACACCTGGCAACTCTTATCCTTTCAACAGGATTTAGTTCCTCCGTTTTTAGTGGAAATTGCTAATCACAAAAGTAGAACATTTAATCTAAAGAACTCCTATGTACCCATCACTATGTATGGTCACCCGGCTTCAGTAGTTATGAACACTTATTGTACTTCACTTATTGTTCATATTGTTATTCATTCTTTATTTATTTCATCAATTCTTTTTTTTAATATTTATTTATTTTTTAGTTGTAGGTGGACAGAATATCTTTATTTTATTTTTATGTGGTGCTGAGGATCGAACCCAGTGCCTCACGCATGCTAGGTGAGCACGCTACCACTGAGCCATAACCCCAGCCCTCATCAATTCTTTATTTTACCATTCTTGATTTATATATTTCCTCTCTTTTTTCCTAGAATTATTATAATATATATGTTTATTTATTTATTTATTTTTTATCTTTGGTACCAGGGATTGAGCCCAGGGATACTTAACCACTGAAACACATCCTTAGCCCTTTTTATTTTTTTATTTTGAGACAGGGTCTCACTGAGTTGTTTAGAACTTTGCCAAGTCACTGAGGCTGGGAACTTGTGATCCACCTGCCTTAGTCTCCCAAACTGCTCGGATTACAGGTGTATGCCACCACACCTGGCTTCCTAGAATATTTTAAAGCAAATTTCAGAGGCGTCACATCATCTCATCCTTAAATATTTAGCATGTTATAATTCCTTTCCTTAATTTTGCAGGAACCCTCCCTTTGTACTTAAATTTAAAATTTTAAAGAAGGACCTAGAGAAATACAGTGGCTCACTGCTATTAGGGCAGATTTATTTCTGAAGGCTGTTAGTTAAGAGGAATTGTATTTCTCATTGTTTTCCAATACAAAATTCTTTTTTCAGACAACCTTAGAACCAACCCCTGTCATAGACACACACGCTCATGGACATTTCTCCACGTGTGCACACTCTTCATTCCAATCTCTTAACTTTGTGCCATTATTTCTTTTACCTGCAATGTGCTCCTACAAGAGCTACCTCAGTGTGTGCTTCACTTATTGTTCGTGTTGTTATTCATTCTTTGTTTCATCAATAACTATAAATACCAACTAAATGTATAACAGTGCTCTCAATGCTGTGTGGGCTAGAATGGAGCACGGTATGATTTCTGCCCGTAAGCAATATATCATGAGTTGTCATTATCATTTATTGTTATCGCCCAAATGGGGAGATAATCTAAACATCTGAAAAGTAAGCAACAATGTAGGAAGAATTTATCAAAATAAATAAATAACACCAGAGGTTGCATGGTGAGCGCATGCTGCAGGCCTTCAGAACACCTGGTTGGGAAAGGGTGATGCAGGGAGGGGCTGTGGGCAGCAGGGAGAGCATCACAGAGAACATGGGGATAGAGCTGATCTGAGCAGACAAAGGGGAAAAGGAAATGACGTGAGCCAGGGCCTTAGATGGTACCCTGTCTTAGTACCCTGACTTGTGTGGGGTATTTCTCTCTTTTGGATCATATCACTTGGTACTTAACTTGATTGTACACAAATGGTTGTTAAAATTATGTTTAAAATTTATAAAGGACTTCCATATGTATTATTTAATTCTTCAAACAACTTTTTTTGAGATGAAAAGATTATTATATTTATTTTATAAATGAAAAGACTTGAGTTCTTTTTTCTGAATTTTAAATTTTATTTGTTTGCACAAACAGATAATACATGCATATAGTATCAAATTCAAAATGTACTATGAGTATACAATGGAAAGTTAGTCTTCCCTCATCTCTATTCCTAAGTTACTCACTTCCCCTCCCCAAAGGCAATCATTATTATTATCTTCAACATGTAAGGCTGTTGTAACCTTGATAATCAAAATCAGATAAGGATTGTGTAAGGGAAAAATTATTAGTTAATTTCACTTATTAATATAGATAGTAAAAATAAAATAAAATACCAGGAAACTAATTCAACAATTTATAAAAATAATAATACATTCTGACCACATTTGGCTTATCTCAGGAATGAGAAATATTTTAGTATTAGAACTTTATGAATATAATTTACCACAGTAATGGATCAAAGAGAAAAATTAACCCAATTGCTGAGTAAAAGCATGTGATAAAACTAATTACCCATTGATCAAAGACTTGTAGCAAACTGTGAATAAAAATGAACTTTCTAAACTGGATATATCAGGTTTATCTGCAAAACCCCAATAGCAGACATCATACTAAAGGCAGAACCTTAGAACCATTCCATTGAAGAATCAATAAGAAGCATCTCTTAGATAAGATACCTACTGTCACTTTCTATTCAGCATCCAACTGCAAGTCCTGGCTGTTGCAGTAACATAGGAAAAAGAAAGAAACAATATAAGAAACAGAAACAAAGATGTTATTGTTCATAGGATATCATGATTATGTATATCAGCAGTCAGAAAACTATGGCCCTGAGCCAAATCTAGCTGTTGCCTGTTTCTATAAGAACAGTTATTACAGTGTCATTAGCTATTTCTGAATTTCAAGAGCTGAATTGAGCAGTTGCATCAGAGACAGCATGTCCTGTGAAGCTAAAAATATTTGTGATCTAGCCCTTTACAGAAAGTTTGCTGATCCCTCTTCTATTAAAATAATGCAGAAGAGGGGCTGGGATTGTGGCTCAGTGATAGTGCACTTGCCTCGCATGTGTGAGGCACTGGGTTTGATCCTCAGCACCACACATAAATAAATTAGTAAATAAAGGTCCATCAACAACTAAAAAATATTTAAAAAAAAAATAATGCAGAAGAACCTAGAGACAACTCTTAAATTAATGAGTCATTGGCATTACTTGATAACTGACTGTATGAAAACATCCATTGCATTCCTGTGTATTTATAGGAATTGCATCCCTATGAAAAGATACCTTTTATAATAGCCACAAAAACATATTTTGAAGTAAATCAACCACAAGAACCTTATAAAGAAAATTATAAAACATTGCAAGGCATAAAAGAAGACCTAAATGGAGGAATATACCTTTATGTACAGAGAGAACTCAAACTGATAACGACGCCAGTTAATGATGCAGGATCACTGTATTGATGAAAAGGCCAAACATAGACTGTTTGGGAAGCTAAGTCAAGCTTATTCTATTGAAGCAACAAGGAGTTAGGAAACATTGTGGGGAGTACAACGTTCTCCATCACAGTTGGAGAAATTTCTTGGCCCATATTCTTCACTAAAGAGATGTAGAGTTCAGGATCAAAACATTGAGTGAAGATCGGATCACATCTTTAGGATGAGTGCTTGTCACCTCCATGCCTTGTACTCCACACATCAGATTGGAGCAGTGTTATGTGTGGAATAGTCTGAATAAGGAATAGCACTTCTAGGAGAGATTTTCAGGATTGTACATATAGTGTCTAAAATTCAACAACCAAATGAACTAAGGTAAGCGTTTTTGAGGTATGCTTCCTTGCTATCCCAACTATTGCTCTTTGTTATATGAGACACAGATATACCATACTCTAGATTCAGATAACATAACATCCCTTCCTATCAGAAGTCTTCATTTAAACTCTTGCTGTCCTTATTCAGGTCTGAAATAGATAAGAGATCACCCTTGGGTGCAGTGTAGTAAAGTACACTCAGCCCTGAACATAGGCCTCATTTGTTATCTTCAGCTTTCCCAGGCAAACCCAGTCTGGTCTAGGGGCAACCTTGAACTTAGTGGGAAGCTTGAGTAATAAAGGCCAGTTACCCTGGTGTTTTTGTTAAGTTTTGCTAACAGGTTTTAGACTAGCTGTAGGCTTTGTCCTGTAATCTTATTCAAATAGGGGTTATAATAGAACTTAACTTATTCTAAAATTTCTTTCTTTTTTTTTTTAAATGTTTATTTTTTAGTTGTACGTGGGCAGAATATCTTTATTTTTTATTTTTATGTGGTGCTGAGAATCAAACCCAGTGCCTCACGCGTGCTAGGTGGGCACGCTACCACTGCGCCATAACCCCAGCCCCTTATTCTAAAATTTCTGTGAGAGAAGTAAGGACCAAGAACAACAATGATAATTTTAAAATGATTAAAGATAACTTTAGCAAAGAACAAGATGAGGGACTCATTCTTAGCTACCAAGATTTTAAAGCTTCCCAGCATCTCAGAAGGCTGAGGCAGGAGGATCGCTAGTTCAAAGCCAGCCTCAGCAATGGCAAGGCACTAAGCATCTCAGTGAGACCCTGTCTCTAAATAAAATACAAAATAAGGCTGGGGATGTGGCTCAGTGGTTGAGTGCCCCTGAGTTCAATCCCTGGTACACTTTCCCCCCACCCCTGCAAGAAAAAAAAAGATTTATAAAGCTATGGTAATTAAGATGTCATGAGTAGCAGTGGATGGATGGTTAGATTACTGGAAGAACAGAGAGCCCAGGGTCTACCCTATCTTGGTGTAGGCTAAGTTATATTACAGCAATGAAACCCTTCCAGAAGAAATTTAGTGGCCTATCACATCAAAGTTTATTCCTTGGCATGCTCCATGTTCAGTGTGAATTAGCAGCAAGGTTTTGCTCATGAAAGTGACTCAGGGATCCAGTTGGACGTCTCTGTACATGTTTCCACAGCTACCAGGGAGGAAAACAAACTGTTACTTTTGCTCACATTTTAAGTCACATGGCCATTCCTAAAATAAGTAAAACTAGAATATTTGCAAAGAACCAATAACTAGCACATTATGCATACATGAAAACTTGATGCTTGACAGAAATTATTTCATCAATTGTCCTGAGATAATTGATCATCTCAATCAAGGTTGAGCATCACATACAACAATATACACATACATAAATGCTTTCTGGTTTTCTTAGGATTGTTCTTTTCTTAGGGAGTTGTAAAGTTATTTTTATGTTGTAGCCACTACTGCTTTGTTCTCTCATCTTTTTGGAAAGAATAGGATTGTGAAAAACCTAAAAAATGAATCTGAAGTACAGGTATGAAATGTTGATGTTCAACATAGCTAGGTCATAAATAAGGATATTTGTGATATTATTTTCTATTTATATACCAGAAATATTTAATACTATATATAGAGAAATAATAAACTTAAATCTTAGTAACATTAAGAAAGTTACCAAAATTTATACAATACATTAAGGATACACCAGGGTTTAAACCTACACATATGATTCTTGATAACCAGCTGTTTTTATTTGTCTCTTTTTAAGTATTCTTTCATTAATATTGTTTTACAAATTGCCTTATAAATCTGTGATACAAGGGTAAGATCTTTGAAGCAGGAAATATGTTATACTTTCAACATTCATTGGCTGTAGTGCAGTGTAGGTGCTCTGTAAATGATCCGTTGCTTGGTTGGTTGCCATATACAGTGTTATATGTGGGGATGTGATTTATAGTCAGAATATCTGAATCTAAATACTAATAGTGCTGTGACAAAATTTTGCTATCATATTCTATTAGTCCATTTTCTGTTGCTATAACAAAATATCTGAGGTTGGATGCTTTATAAAGAAAAAATATGTGTTTAGCTCATAGTTTTGAAGACCGAAAGTCCAAGAGCAGGTTATCCCTTTTGTTCTGAGAGCATCACAACATGGGAGAGAGTAGAATGGGAAATGGCCACATGCGAAAGGGGCCAATAGATAGGATTGATTCACCTTTTAACAATCTTCTCTTGTAAAAGCTAACTCTCTACAAAACCATTATTAATCCCTTCCAAGGGTGGTACCCCCATCACCTAATTACCTTGCTCTAGGCCTACCATTTAAAGATTCCACCACCTCAATACCACCATACTGGGGATCAAACTTCCCATCATGACATATCCAAATCATAGCACTTATCTCCAGTAAATTTAGGTGTTAAATTGATCAGTCCACATTCTGAAGGCAAATGGCAAATAGTTTTTAACTTCATCAACAGTGTGAGAAATACATTATATTTTCACAGCTGTCACATGGTATTCCGTGTTACTTCATGAGCTGGTAAATGATAACACTTATAATTTTTTCTTCATTGTAGGAATCATGACTGGAGCATTTTATTCAGTCTCAACATTATTAAATCAAATGATACTGACATATTATGAGGTAAGCTTCTGCTTTCATCTTATTGCATGTCTGGCCAAGAATTTTTCTTTGGTAGTATGATCTTAAGTTTAAGGATTAGCATATTGTTGCTATAAAAGATTTACATTTGTTTTAATTGATAATGCATTTGTTAAAGAAAAAAAAATTCAGCAAATTTAAAAGTCTAGTTGGATGAGGCAGGATCCTATCTAAAGATTTAGAAAGGTACTCAAGCAGAGTGGAAGAGGTGAAAAGGACTGAAGAAAGCAGGGAAAAAAGGAACAAAAAGAGGATTGGTCATTATATAGTTTTGTCAGGGGCCAGGTACCAGGGATTGAACACAGGGATGCTTAACCACTGAGCCACATCACCAGACCTTTTTATTTTTTGAGACAGGGTCTCACTAAATTGCTGAGGCTAGTCTCAAACTTGTCATCCTCCTGCCTTAGCCTCCTGAGTTGCTGGGACTACAGGTGTGATCTGCTATATAGTGCACTCAGCTATATAGTTACTTTACAGGGCTAAAACAGAGGGGACTGGACTTCTGATTGGTTGCTATAAATCTCTGGCCCATTTTAAAGTCAAGTTTGATTTTGTGGCAGCTAGCAGGAATGACTCCGTTCTGGTTTAGTCTGGTCTGGTCTGGTCTGTCTGACCTAGAACAGGAGGTCAATCTAAAAACTATGATCTCTCTCTCTCTCTCTTTGGTACCAGGGATTGAACCCAGAGTCCCTTAACCACTGAGCCCCATCCTCAGCCTGTTTTATGTTATATTTTGAGACAGGATCTTGCTAAGTTGCTCAGGGCCTGGATAAGATGCTGAGGCTGGCTTTGAACTCATGATCCTTCTACTTCACTGGGATTACAGGTGTGCACTGGTGACGCCCAGTGATCTTCCATCAATTTTTATTAAACACATTTAATCTGACTTACAAAGCATAGAATGTTGGAAGCAGAATTACTACCACTGTGAATATACCTTAGTAATTTACTGGTTGTTTGGAAAAAGACAAACTATATTAAAGGGGAATCAGCATAAATATGGAAAAGTAAATATTAAGTTCTAACTGATCTCTCTGCTTTTCAAAGGAGAGCACAGTTGTACTCTGTAAAAGCTGTGTTTGCCCTCCTTTTTAGACACCCATAAATTACTTAAGAATCCTAATAAAAATTATTTGTGCTTCTAACTGTGGAGTAACAAGGAAAATTTTCTTTTTATATTCCTTCTGTTAGTTTAGGTATTTTTTTCTGGTCTTAAAATATGATGCCCTGGGGCTGGGACTGTAGCTCAGTGGCAGAGCGCTTGCCTAGCATGTGTGAGGCACCGGGTTCGATCCTCAGCACCACATGAAAATTAATAAAGATATGTTGTCTATCTACACCTACAAAAACATTTAAAAAAAAAAAATGATGCCCTTAGCTGGGCGTGGTGGTGCACACCTATAATCCCAGCACTTTTGGAGGCTGAGACAGGAGAATTGCGAGTTCAAAGCCAGCCTCAGCAATGGTGAGGCGCTAAGCAACTCAGTGAGACCCTGTCTCTACATAAAACACAAAATAGGGCTGGGGATGTGGCTCAGTGGTCGAGTGCCCCTGAGTTCAATCTCCAGTACCAAAAAATATGTACATATATATGATTCCCTTTATGTATTTTTTATAACCCATCCCCAAACACTAACCCAGGTATTGTATCTTCCTGCTGTGTGCTTACTTTTATCTGATTATTTCCATTTTCTATGTAGAGGTATGGAATATGAAGGATCTGTTTGAATTAAAAATGTCTGATTAGTGTCTTCTGCAAATTTTTTTCAGGGAGAAGAAGTAAATGCTGGGAGGATTGGGCTAACACTGGTGGTAGCTGGAATGGTGGGCTCCATTCTCTGTGGCTTGTGGCTGGATCATACCAAAACATACAAGTAAGCGAAAGTAGATGTGTGTGAGTGTGTGACCAAAGTTTTGTTTTGTTCTTGTTTTGGGGGTACTAGGGATTGAATCCAGAGGTACTTTACCACTGAATCACATCCCTAGCTCCCCCTCCCCCTTCTTTTTGGTACTGGGGATTGAACTCAGGGGCACTCAACCACTCAGCCACATCCCCAGCCCTATTTTGTGTTTTATTTAGAGACAGGGTCTCACTGAGTTGCTTAGCAACTCACCGTTGCTGAGGCTGGCTTTGAACTCGCAATTCTCCTGTCTCAGCCTCCCAAAGTGCTGGGATTACAGGTGTGCACCACCATGCTCGACTCATTTTTTTTTTTTTTTAAATATTTTTTAGTTGTAGGTGGACACAATATCTTTATTGATTTATTTTTATGTAGTGCTGAGGATCGAACCCAGTGCCTCACGCATGCGAGGTGAGCGGTCTACCACTGAGCCACAATCCCAGCCCCCGACTCATTTTTTTAAAAATATTTTATTTAGAGCCAGGGTCTCACTGAGTTATCTAGGGCCTCTCTAAGTTGCTGAGGCTGGCTTTGAACTCATGATCCTCCTTCCTCAGCCTGCTGAGCCACTGGGATCCAACTGTATTTTGATTTTAAAAGAAACTTTACTTTTTATCTTAAATTATATGAAGTATATACAAAGACATGAATTCCAAACACTTGGGGGTTCCTGTCACTTAGCAAATGTTTCAATAATCTATAGTTTATTTTATTGGTCATATTTTTTATTTTATCTTTGAGAACTTGGATACCTGATGAACTTCTTTAACAATATGTATATATACTTCTTTAGAAGGGATCAATCACTTTATCTAAAATAGATTCTTTCTGAGAAACATTTTACTTTTGACAGACTTTATCTTGTTCTTTCTTGTGTTATAAATTTAAAAACAATTTAAAAAGTTGTTCTTTCCATCAAAAACATTTGCTTGGGGCTGGGGTTGTGACTCAGTGGTAGTGTGCTAGCCCAGCATGCACAAGGCACTGGGTTAAATCCTCAGCACCACCTGGAGCTGGGATTGTAGCTCAGCGGTATAGCGCTTGCCTCGCATGCGTGAAGCCCTGGGTTCGATCCTTAGCACCACATACAAAGCAATAAAATAAAGACATTGTGTCCATCTACAACTAAAAAATAAAAATTAAAAAAAAAAAATCCTCAGCACCACCTAAAAATTAATTCATTAATTAATAAAGGTATTTTTAAAAATTTGCTTTTGTTTGGTAAAAATGTTTGGCTAAGATGTTCCACACCACGGCACCACTTCACTATTATAAAATGCATAATATGAAAATACTGTTATTTTGCATCTATATGGAACAGTCAAATGCTAATATAAAAGAAAAAGTGAGATACCAATTAGGAGACCAAAGAAGGGTTTCAGAGGCAGCACCTTTTGCTGGAGGCCTTAAAAGAATAATAGCCTAAAACTTCTCTTATCTAATTGGGGAATGAATGAATGGACCTGTGAATGAATAAATGAATGGGATGAAATAAACTGAATGAATGAAATGTGGGACTGTGCCACATATGCCTTTAAGGCCTGTATAAAGGCCTTAGTATAAATATTATCCTAAACCTTTCCTAAAACATCTTTTTTTTTTTTTGGTATTGGGGGTTGAACTCAGGGGCCCTCGACCACTGAGCCACATCCCCAGCCCTATTTTGTGTTTTATGTAGAGACAGGTCTCACTGAGTTGCTTAGCACCTCACCGTTGCTGAAGCTGGCTTTGAACTCGTAATTCTTCTGTCTCAGCCTCCCAAAGTACTGGGATTATGGGTGTGCGCCACCAGGCCCAGCTCCTAAAGCATGTTTAACCTTGAAATTCTCCAAGATAATTCCCTCACAATTTAAGACTGCACTTATTGTGGCTTCATTACTGTAAAATTACATCTTAGAGTGAAACTCATTTAATTTGTAGATGAAGAGCTCATATGTTTTTTTTTTTTTTTTGGTACCGGGGATTGAACTCAGGGGCACTCGACCCCTGAACCACATCCCCAGCCCTATTTTGTGTTTTATGTAGAGACAGGGTCTCACTGAGTTGCTTAGCACCTCGCCATTGCTGAGGCTGGCTTTGAACTCGCGATTCTCCTGTCTCAGCCTCCCTAAGTGCTGGGATTACAAGCGTGAGCCACCGCGCCCGGCTGAAGAGCTCATATGTAAAGGATTTCCTTTCTTAATAATTCAGTGCCCTAGGATTTGATCTGAATCATGAAATATGAATGGTGAACTCTTCTGTTGGGTGGCATAAAAGTGATTTTGTCTATATGAGTATCCCTTCCTACCTGAGCACTGGCTATGATGTGAGTTTTGTTTCCTGCTGCTGTTGAATCTTAGATTTAATCTTGAAAGTCCATGATTTGGTGGATAATATTTTCTACAGATAAGAAGAATGGGTGGATTTTTTTTCCTTTGGTTCTGGGGATTGAACCCAGGGATGCTTTACCACTCACCTATATCCCCAGCCCTATTTATTTCTTATTTTGTGACAGAGTTTCACTGAGTTGTTTAGGGTCTTGCTAAATTGCTGAGGCTGGCCTTGAACTTGTAATCCTCCTGCCTCAGCTTCCCAAGGCACTGGGATTGTAGGCATACACCTCTGTACCAGGCTAGAATGGACGAATTTTGAAAAACAAAGATTTATTACTGTTTGGATAGAGCAGTGACTAGCTACATGATTTTTATGTGCCTATGATAATCAGAAAAAAATACTAAGTTTTGTTGTTTTTGTTTTAGACAGACTACTTTGATAGTTTACGTTTTGTCTTTTATCGGAATGATCATATTTACTTTCACATTGGACCTTGGTTACATTATCATCGTGTTTGTTACCGGAGGGGTACTTGGGTAAGTATCAAATGTGATAAGAGAAATGATACCATGCTGTTATAATTCTGAAGTATTATTACTCTTGGTTTTTAATTTTTTAAAGGTCATCCTAAGGTTCTATAATGTTTTAAAGTCTAAAAGATCTATCCTTTGTTTACTGTGCATATAGATGTGAACTATAAAAAATAGTTGAAAATTGGTTTTTGTGTACTGTTGGTAAAAAATGGATAATCCTTACCTAGTCCAAGTGACTTTGAGTATAAAGACAACTGACCTAGAAAACTAGATGTAAATTCTCAGGAATTGCTTTGCTTCCCAGTTCTTGTGATTTGGGGCTGGTTAGTCAATAATAATAGTTTCTTACATCCACATAGAAACCTCAAAATATTCACTTATGGAATGCTTGCATCAATGTGTGATATTGTCCTGGTATTTTTTTTCCCCCCATAATTGTGGCATTGTTTGTTTTCCTAGTTTCTTCATGACTGGTTACCTTCCCTTGGGTTTTGAATTTGCTGTTGAAATCACTTACCCTGAATCTGAGGGCACTTCATCTGGTCTTCTCAATGCTGCTGCACAGGTGGGTACACCTCAGCTTTCTCTTAAACCCTAGATGATTATTTTACTTAGTCATCTAGTGAATAATAAATTTGACCATAGTTTTTCTTTTAACAATCTCATTTTTCAGTGAATATTTCTAGAAGCCAAGCCACATGAAGGAAATGAATTAAGAAAAGTTCTGGGGGAAAAAATGTACACTAAAAGCAAACTTAATTATTTCTCTTATTTTATTTTAGGTGTTTGGAATTTTGTTCACATTGGCTCAAGGAAAGCTCACATCAGACTATGGTCCTAAGGCAGGGAACATTTTCCTTTGTATCTGGATGTTTTTGGGCATCATTTTAACAGGTAAATTAGGGTGTTGTGTTGTGTTTTGAATTTAATTTTCATATGTATTGCTTCTTAAGGGCTTTGCAGAATGCAAAGGGTTAAAAATGAGGTGAAAATCAGGAAATTGTTTTCTTCTAAGTACATAAATCTATTAATTTGTTTTGCTGGGTCTGGTGGCACTTGCCTGTAATCCCAGCAGCTCAGAAGGCTCAGGCAGCAGGATGATTAAGTTTGAGGCCAGCCTCAAACTTAATAAGACTTAATAAGACTGTCTCAAAATGAAAAATAAGAAAGGCTAGGCATGTGGCTCAGTGGTAAAATGCCCCTGGATTCAATCCCCAGTACTAAAACAATGACAATGACAACAATAACAAAATCTGTTAATTTGTTTTAAAAGTTTCAAAATCAGTACAGTTGCTCTTCACAGAAAACAAATCCATTGTAAGAAGAATAGTAAAGACCTGGACTTGGGTCAAACCTCCTTAGACAGTACTTAACCTCTCCAAGAAGACAGGAAAACCGACTCAAGCTCAGAGTCTCCTATGAAACATTGACAGCACAGGCCACTGCTGTGACCTTAGAAGGGGGTCAGATTTCTTCCTACCAGCAACCAAGCAATTCAGCAGTGAACACTGGCTGGGAATCTTCTACGACCAGTTCTGACACTGTCTACCTGGGGGAGAGCATCAGAGCTCACAGGTTGAGGGTTCAGTCCCCCAAATTCTCCCCACTTCAGCCCTAGTCACAGGTCTGGTTCTCCAGAACCCTTATGACAGACAGGCCATAAACTGAGATCCCCCAGCCCTCTTGTCAAGTTCAGTTAAGTTCCTAGACAGCTCACAGAATTGAGAAACACTATACTTACATTTACTTATTTAATAAAGGATACAGATAGGCAGCCAGATGAAGAGATATCACAGGGTAAGGTACAGAAGGGGCCTCTGCACAGGAGCCTTTGTCCCCAGGGAGTTGTGATGTGCCACTCTCTGGCACATGAGTTTTTGTCTTCCTGTGACCCTCCATTTGAGCTTTCTGAAGCTCCCCAATCCTGTACCTTGGGGGTTTTATGGAGCCTTTATTGCCTGGGCTTGATTGCTAATGGACTGGGTGAGGAAACCCAGCAAGGCCTGTCTGTTCAGATTCTTCTTGGCCTTTGTCCAGCAGTCTTCCCTCTAGGGTATGAGGCAGGAGCCCTCTGGAATGAGGAAGGTCAATGACTTATTATTATCAAGAGTAAGTCAGAGAATTTCTTTGGCCAGCTGTAAGTCAAAATTAGGGGGAAGATTAGGGTTTCTCTGATCCACCTTGGGGAAGAGAAATTCCAGTTACTATGCCCTGCCTTGGAGAGGGAGCTGGGTGCCAGAAATCATGGTAAACAAAACAAAACAATACATAGATATCGATATGAATATGTAGATATAGATTGATAGATCCATCTCATAATATCACAACCTTTCAAGCCCTCTTTTCTCATTCATGTAGGAATAGGGTATTAAAAGCCTGCAATGTAGGGTCACTATAAGGATTAACTAAGGTGGTTCATGCAAAGCTCCCAAAATAATGTCTGACACCTAGGAGGTGCCAAATGCATGCTGTTGTTGTAATGTGGTAGCAGTGATAAGAGTCATGGAGGTTGTGGAAATAACATCGAAAGGTTGGCTAGTTCTTTGACTTTTTAGGTATAACCACAATGGACACACACAGGAAAGAGAATAGTGTCCAGTTTCCAGAGAAAGAAAATTTAAAGAACTTTTATCCATAGCTTGCCCATGCACATAACAGATGTGACAGTGGCTTTGGAAGCTGACTTCATGTTCAGCAGTATTTCCAGGCCCAGGTTGATTTTGACTGTTATTTTACTTTGTGAATTTCTGTCTATATATCTTTACCAAAGCAAGAAACAGAGGCTATGGATAGTTAAAGAGGAATTATTTATTTGTTTGTAACTTAATTTGAGGATATAATCTATCAGAAGTACATGAATCAAAGCTTCTTTTTATGTTTGTTGGAATATCTGATCATTCTTTTTGAAAGCTTCAGCCTGAAATATAACCTGTGGTAAATACTTATTTTGAATATACTCAACCACCTAAGGTTACTCTCAAAGAAAGTTTTCTCAAATAAAAACATCCTATTACACAGTCCCCCCCCCCATAATCTTCAGTTAATAAAACATGAAATATGTAATATATTAACTGATCTGTCATAAGTAATTCCTTATTGGTTCTTAATTTCTAGACAAGTGTCATGAATCTATCAAATAGAGTGCTTTTGTTGCACCAGAAATAAAGGGAGCAATTTTGTACTCTCTTTGACATTATTTTTATGTTAGATTCATGAATGTTAATTCAAGCAAATTATGTCTGAAAAATTCATGTAGAGATGAAAAAAGGTCTTTGAAATTAGTTTTATATTAATGCCTTTATGATCTAACATGCTAATTAATTTCTCTCATATGTTGAGTGTTTTACTGGAGAGACCTCAATGAGCTTTTCTAAAATATTGTTATCAGTAATGGAGCAGGATTAAAGAGGACAGTGTGGATTTCAAGGGACACACTGGGCTTCCACTTTCTAGTCTGGCATGTGAGAAATTTGAAAGTTGCTTCTCTACACTAACAACAAATTAAAAGCTGAACAAACTGAAAAATCAGTAACTTTTCTTGGATGCATAAAAGAAGTGAAGTTAATAGTGCAAAACCATTGCCTCCAAAATTGGAGAGACCAACAGATAAACAGAGAGAACTATGATTTATTCAAACAGAACCCAGGAGCTGAAACCAATGGGCACCATTGAAGGGGTAGGAAACCAGAGCTATGGTTGCTGAGGTGCTGAAGACTCAGTGGGACAACTCTGAGAAATAAAAATCCAGTGGGAACCTACTCACGAGGCCCTTGGGCTTTTGCAAATTTTACCTCCTGCTTCTGCAGGAGAAAAAAAGGAACTATTTTGGAATGCACCTGGAGCATTCTATTCATAACAAGATGTGCCCTCAGAAGGAACTATTGTAACCTATTGGGATTTATCAGAGTCTGACCTGGGGGAAGGGAAATACCCAAGTCCTGCCCACTCTAGCCTTCCCAGTGAAGAAGGAAACTATGTAACTCTAGACCCCCCCACTCATCCTGTCCTGCCAAAGGTGGGAGTGGTGAGGGGAGAATTGAGCAACACATGTGAAGTTCACAATCCAGAAGCACAAGCCTCATTATAAGAGAACAGATGCTTCCCTTGCCCCACACCTTACCACTACATGACTGCAAATCTTTTACAGCAGTCCTTTTGAACCTAGAATATCATGTGTGGCTATGAAGACACTATGAGGCAAGAAACAACTTGAAGAAACAGAGCAAGTATTGCCATACTCAGATGTGGTGTGGGTACTAGAGTTAATCAGACTGGGAGTTGGAAACACCTGTGATTAATACGCTACAGCCCATAACTGATGAAATGGACAGCATGCAAGAACAGATGGGCCATATGGATGGAAAGGAGGACATTCTAGGAAACCAAAATATGCTAGAGATTTAAAACATGGTAACAGAGTGAAGAATGTCTCTGGGTTTATCAGTAGACTCTATATAGCTAAAGAAAGAATCTCTGGATTTGAGAATATGTCAGTACATGCCTCTAAAAATGAAAAGCAAAAAGACCAAAATAGATCTTTGATTGACTTTCTCCTTCAGATTATGAATTGTTTTCCTGATTTTATTGAATTATTTGCATTCTCTTGTGTCTCTCTGAGCTTCCTTCAGATCGTTATTTTGAATTCCTTTTTCAGACATTCATAAATTTCATTTTCTTTGAGGTCTACTATTAGGGAATATTATGCATCCTTGAGGGCTTCACATTTCCTTCCTTTTCCATGTTTCTATGTTTCAATCTGTGTTACCATGTTAGCAAGATCACTGAGTAGAGTAGCCTATCACTGATCCCCTTCATAAATAAGGACCATGACAAATAATAAACAACTGTACTCCAACAGGAGTGACTAAGAAAGTACACTGGAATGGCAGCAAAGTGGCAAGATCACTGTGGAGTGGGAGAAAGAGGACAGCAAGGCTCCCTGCCTCTCTTACACTGTCTTGTCTGCCCAGATTGACTTGGAGCCAACACAGACTTACCTTTATGGGGGACAAAGAAAAGCTCGAGTACCCCATTAATCCCTATTATTCCTGCAGTTGACTCCAGCAGACCTCACAGACTCTGAACAGAATGTAGAGTTGCTTGGTTCTCGTGGTTATATTGCCACACGGTAGGAGCCAGTGAGGTACACCTTCCAGCCCTGTGATCCAAGCTGGTACAACTTGGCACCATCTGGAAACTGGACCCAGTGCTAGAGTGCATCCCACCCTGGGGTTAGTAGGCCACAGCATATCTCCATTCTGGAGACTCTACTGTCATTCCACCATGCTGACACTGTTGGCTGTGGTATCATCAGAGCAACTACTCATGGTCTAGATCCAACAGCAGTGCTGAGACCCAGGCATCTAAACCCACGGAGTGCCCCATCCCCCAGGGAATAGGCAGACTAGCACACAGAAGCCAACACAAAACTCTTGGCCCCCCATATCTGCCTGCACTTATGCCTAGCCCAGCAACCAGGCAGATGGCAGCTCAACCAGTGAAGAGCCTACCATATAGATATGAGCCTGCAGTACATCCAGCCTGACCACACTACCACAGTACCTTGCCACACTACCACAGTACAAGCACCTGCAGCCTAGGCCACAGACAACCACAGATATGCGTGACAAAGATTATAGCTGAAGAAACTGCACAGAAAACCACACTACTAAATCTGTGCAGAATCAAAGCTGACACACCATACCAAATTGAAACCATAGCCCCCACCATGTGAAAAAGCCTCTCCCTAACAACAGCAACAAGATGCCATAAAGTTGGAGGCGATGACTGTTGAACTAGTTGCACAGATATAAACATAGGGACACAAGAAGCATGGAGAAGCAAGGAAACTTGAAACCCTCAGGGGTGTACAATAATTCTATAGTAAATAAACCCCAAAGAAAAGGAAATTTATGAAAATGTCTGAAAAGGAATTCAAAATAATAGTCTGAAGGAAACTAAGTGAGACACAAGAGAATATAAATAAATGTTCACATTATGGGAGTTCCAGAGGTCAAAGAAATGGAGAAGGGCAGAGGAAGCATATTTAACAAAATAATAGCTAAAAACTTACTAAGTCTTAGGAGAGAGATGGACGTCCAGATCCATGAAACTCAAAAGAAGTTCAGTTAGACAACCCAAAGATGTGCACATTTTGGAAGAATTCACATTGTTAAATTGTCTATAATGCTGGGTGCCGTGGCACAAGCCTATAATCCCAGCACTTAGGGGGCTGAGACAGGAGAATTGCGAGTTCAAAGCCAGCCTCAGCAGTGGCGAGGCGCTAAGCAACTCAGTGAGACCCTGTCTCTACATAAAACACAAAATAGGGCTGGGGATGTGGCTCAGTGGTTGAGTGCCCCTGAGTTCAATCTCCAGTACCAAAAAAAAAATGTCTATACTATCCAAAGAATCTATGAATTCAATGCAGCCTATCAAATTGCCAAAGATATTCTTCCCCAAAATGGAAAAAACAAAAACAAAAAAGCTTCTCAAATTCATATAGAACCCCAAATAGCCAAAGCAATACTGAACAAAAAAGAGCAAAGCTGGAGACATTCAATACCTGACTTCGAACCATTCTACAAAGCAATGGGAACTAAGCCAGGTGCTGAAAAAACTAGACACATACACCATGGAACAGAATAGAGAACCTAGAAGTAAATGCATGATCTGTAGCTGACTGAATTTCAACAAAGGAAGTAAGAACATACAGTGGAGAAAAGAAGGTCTCTTCGATAAACATTGAGAAGGGACTGGGGTTCTGGCTCAGTGGTAGAGTGCTCGCCTAGCATGTGTGAGGCACTGGGTTCGATTCTCAGTACCACATAAAAATGAAATAAAGGTATTTTGTCTGCCTACAACTAAAAAATATATTTAAAAAATAAATGTTGAGAAAACTGAATGTCCATATGCAGAAGAAGGATAGTAGAACCCTAATTCTCACCATATGCAAAAATCAACTAAAAGTGGATCGAAGTCTTAAATTTAAGACCCCAAACCATGAAACTACAAAAAGGAAATACTTTATGACATTAATCTGGGCAAAGATTCTTTGGATATGACACCAAAAACATAGGCAGCAAAATTTAAAAATTGACAAATGGGGTTACATCAACTAAAAGGCTTCCTGCACAGCAATGCCTACAGAATGGGAAAAAATATTTGCAAACTGTTGATCTGACAAGGGATTAGTGGACAGAAGGAACTAAATTCAACAGCAAAATAACAATTCACTTTTTAAACAGGCAGATGATTGGAACAGACGTTTCTCAAAGGAAGATATACAAATGACTAAGTGTATGGAAAAAATGCACATCACCAGTCAGCAGGGAAATGTTAGTACCAAAATGAGAGGCAATCTCACCCCAGTTGAATGGCTTTTATCATAATGACAAAAAATAATTAAAAATGTGGACAAGGATATGGAGAAAAAAGAACCCACATGCATTGTTGGTGGAAATTAAATTATGAAAAACAGTATAGTATTCCTCACAAAAATAGAAATAGAATTATTATGTTCTGCCGAGTTCTACTACTGAGTATATATATATCCAAAGGAAAGGAAATCAGTGTGTCGAAAAAATACCTGTAGGTTTGGGCTGGGATTGTGGCTTAGCAGTAGAGCGCTTGCCTCGCATGCGTGGGGCCCTGGGTTCGATCCTCAGTACCACATACAAACCAATAAAATAAAGACATTGTGTCCATCTACAACTAAAAAAAAAAAAAAATACCTGTAGGTTTATTACAGCACTATTCATAATACCCACGATATGGAATCAACCTAAGTCTCCCTCTGTAGATAAGTAGATAAAGAAAATATGGCAGATATACCACACGGGATATTCAGTAGTAAAAAAATTGAAATCCTTTTGTGGCAACATGGATGGAACTGGAGGACATTATATTAAGTGAAATAAGTCAGGCACAGAGAGACAAATGCCTCATGTTCTCTCACATGTGGAAGATAAAAAAGTTGATCTCATTAGTAGTGGATCAGGAGGCTGAGGCTGCAAGTTCAAAGCCAGCCTCAGCAAAAGCAAGGTTCTAAGCAACTCAGTGAGACCCTGTCTCTACATAAAATACAAAAAAGGGCTGGGGATGTGGCTCAGTGGTTGAGTACCCCTGGGTTCAATCCCCAGTACAAAAAAAATAGCAGTGGAAAGTAGAATAGTGGATACTAGAGGCGGTGAGGGCTGCAGCAGGTAGAGGAGGTTAATAGGTGCAGGGGTGCCGCTGCATGGGGAAGAGTTCATTCTGATGCTCCATAGCATAGTATGGTGACTATGGTTGACAACATTTAAACGTGTATTTCAACCAGTGGAGATAATTTTGAATGAATTTTGAATTTATACAGGCATGCACCAATCGTGCCTGGCAAATCCACTTTTTTGAGGCAAGGGGTGGGGTACTGGGGATTAAACTCAGGGACACTCAAACACTGAGCCACCTCCCCAGTCCTATTTTGTATTTTATTTAGAGACAAGGTCTCCCTGAGTTGCTTAGTGCCTCGCCATTGCTGAGGCTGGCTGTCTCAGCCTCCCTAGCCGCTGGGATTACAGGCATGTGCCGTTGTGCCCGGAGCAAATCCACTTTTAATACAAAGACACATGTAGATGAAAAGTAAATTGATGCAGAAAGATATCAATGGAAGCATTCGGCTAACTTTTGGGACACTGAAAGTAAAATAATTTTACTTTTATCTTTTATTTCTACTTTGCTTTATAACTAGTAAAATTACTGAACTGCCACATGCTTTTATCTTTTTTTCTTATTTCACATTCTTTTTGATCAGTCCATGGCTTAACTACCACTTTAACACTAGTAACTTACAAATCTGCACCTCCGGTCCCTGATCTCTGTTGTATTTTAGGCCAACACATCCAATCATCTGACCTGGATATTCCACAGACATCTTATACTCAACTTGTCCAGAACTGAATTTGCCTTCTGCCCATTTATTTTCGGTTTCAATAACTAGAGCTGCTTAATTATACAAGCAAGAAAACTCTGAAATCACTCAATCCCCTACCTTACCACCACATTTTTTATATCTTATCCCCAAATCTTACTTGTCCTTTTCTAAAATGTCTCTGAAACCTATCCCTAATAGCATCATTCTTTACATTCAGGCAATTACCGCCTCTCAGCAGGTTAACGTCTTGGCTGGCTTCCTGCCTCTTGTCTTGTTGCTGATTATTACAACCTCCACATTGCTGTCAGATTGTGCTCCCTAATGCACAGGTCTGGTGGTGTCACTGCCCTGCTCAGATGGAATGTTGGCCCTTTATGTGGTGTATCTGACACCTATCCTATCCTCCCACTCCCTTTTGTACTTGATTCCCCAATAACCCCAAACTACCTGTGGTGTCAAGAATAGGCTGTGCTCTTTCTGCCCTGCTCCCTTTGTTTATGCTGCTTTTACGCCTTCCTCTCCCTCTTGTCTGCTTGACAAGTTCCTACTCATTTTTCAAGATGTGATTCAAGGGTGTCTTCTCTGGCAGGCCTTCTGGTTTGCTTAGACTGACGCAGGCACATTTCTTCCTATGCTTTCACTATACCTTGTTTGTTTCCGTGATATCACAGGAGTCGTACAATGTTATGGTTATGTCCATGTCAATATTTCCTTAGATCAGAGAGTCTTTTAGGGAAAACAAAGTGCTTTTCATCTTTGGTTCCTCAAATCCCGTATTTGTCCACTAATGAATGAGTTACTAATTAAGTTAAAGTCTTAGGTATTTTGTCAGGCTACAAGGGTTTTATTGAATATTATGACATTATAGTGTGTTAAATTTTTTGATAATGCCAAAAAAGATTTTGTGCTTCTTGGAGAAAAATATTTTATTGTGAAATATTTTATTGTCACAAATAATTTATTGTAACTCCATTGATGCTTCTCTGTTTCAGCATTAATCAAGTCTGATCTGAGAAGACACAACATAAATATAGGAATTACGAATGTTGAAATTAAAGCTGTAAGTAATGAGTAAATTTTTTGGTAATGAATAGTTTTATGATTATACTATCGAGAAAAGTATACAGAGAATAGTGTGAAACTATTTTATTTTTAGCCAGCCTTTTAAATTTTTTTTTTGAGTCAACTGTTGATCTGCTAAAATAGCATATGCCAGATGCTATACATTTTTTACATTCTGATTCTTTTTACAGGTGCCAGTTGACAGTCCTGTAGATCAAAAACCAAAAGCAGTTATATTATCCAACCAGTTAGAATCATCAATTTGAAGTGAAAGGAAAAGTTACTGTCCCTCAGTAATTGGGATACAGCCTGATGATCTTTGGAGAGATACATGGACAGTAAAGCTGCGTTTATTAGTGGTGGAAATGGGCATTTACTTGAAAATTACTGTATGAACTGTGAACAAATGGTTTTTGTTTTGCTTGTTAATTTAAGCAACATTTTGCTTAAAATATTTTTTGCTTTGTATCATGTGTAACACTACCATTTACCTAACTAGTGTCCATTTTCAGTCCTATATCATGTCTGAAAGTAGACTTCTTGACATTTATTTTTTTAAAGGTGTTTTTCCTATAAAAAATGGAAGCTTAGATGACTTTCTAAAATGCTAATATGGGGGTCTTGTCCTCATAATGCACATAAATGTACATGCAGTTTATATAAAAAATATTCAGTGGGACCAAATATACATTATATTCCTAACTAGCTACCTTTCCACTGTGCTGACCAGCTGTCCAGGCCACCACAGTGAATGCAATATACCAACATGATGCTCCTAACCCACTGAAGGACAGTATTGGGATCTGGCATCCAGAAGACTGCTAAGATGTCTCCCATTTCTTATATTGTTATAAAGTGTGTTGTAATAGTTAATTGTCAATGACCGTAAAAACTGTTCTGTGTGCAGATGGTACCATAACTTTGGTCTTAGAATCATGTTCTAATTAAGCTAAGGAGTTAGACACAGGCACATTGAGTTCTTTTCTGTGCTGCCTTCTTATCATAAATAAATGCTGACACTATATTTTTTAGTATCCCTTGAAATAGAGTAGTTTTATACCCAATGTCCTTTTTTACTCTTTTCTTATTTTCGATATATAACTTTCGAGCAAGAAAATTTCATCATATGTGTTACTGGTTATCTCATGATTTCTTGTATCACATCCTATATTTTGCCTTGAAGATTGCTGAGATAAGGAAATCTTCAATAACTTCAGATAGCCCAGGTGTCCCCATGTGGTGGAAACCTCTTAGATGCTAACTGTTCTACTTTTGCAGCATCATTTTTATGACTGTTCTCCTTTGAGAAATACTGTGCCCGGGCACACATTCCATCGATGTGCTGGGGGAGTGGATTCTTTTCTTCATCACAGAGTGTATGTAGTACCACTCTTTTGAAACAGTCTCGTCTTTTACAAGCTCAGGGTAAGGAGAATAGGACCAAATGTGTTTCCACAGTGCCTACCACTGTGTTTTGTTTACAGTGAGAGTTTAAGTGTTGTTGATGTCCTGACTCAAGCTTATAGGGACTGTCTTTACAGTAATGACATTTGATCAACCATAATATTTACATTATGTTCATGCATAGAAAAAAGCCAATCATGTAATTAATATGCTTGAAGTGAATAGCAGTTTTGATTTAGGCAAAACATATGCACTGGTTTATGTTGAAATTATTGTCCATAATCCAATGACTATAAATTGTGTGGAATCTCACTCTAGAGAGTGTGTTATCATAACAGCATAGCTAAGGATCAAAAACTCTGGTTCTGTGTCCCAGAACTGCTTCTGTTTGTCATTGTAACTCTGGACAAGTCATTTAACCTCTCTGGACAGCACTTTCCTGATCCATGAAGTGAATGTATTCACTTTGATTTCAAAGATCTTTCTACAATATTAAATATCATTCATCATGGAGTAGAACAAGTCTAGCTAGAGAAAAATGCTTCTGACAATTGGATAAACAATTGTGATTGTTACTTGGTGGAGACAAGGGACTTTCGAATCTCTTTTTAGCCCTCTTTAGTCAGTTTGCAGTAGCTCAGAAAGAATACACCCAGTCAGTAACTCCTTTTGATATTTACATCATAGGTTAAAATTGCCAAAAATATTTTTAGAGTATCTACTCCCAAATATTGTTTCTATTTTGAAATTGTCTATGTTTAAAATAAACTTACTGAGTTTCTGAGGTTTTGAACAAACTACTGTTAAAGTTGGAATACTTTTTTTTGAAAAATGTATACATATGTATTGTCTGTTTTTTCCTTGTTGTTTAGAAAAGGGGTGAAATACAATGTGACAAAATGCACAATGACTTGATACTTTTTCTATGTGTTGAGTGAAAATTATCTGTGACATGTCAAACAAGAATGTTCAGAATTTTGCAAAATGAAATAGGTGATCATAATCTGTATAATTTCAATAAAATGATTTTAGGAAAGAACTGGATGTTTTCAAAAGGTATTGCATTTATAGATGCTGCCAATATAGCTTTTGCCTTTTCAGAATGTTGGAGAAATGTTTTTGAGAAAATATATTTGTGTGTAAAAATATGTTGTGTGTTCAATAGCTAGAAGAATGCCTGTGTTTTATGTCATTATTCATGTTCTAATTTTTGCTCTTTGTACAATGTATCTGTTTGCTTATTCTTCATTATTTCAGACTCATAATAAATTTATTTTTTTAATATGAATTTTGTTTCCCTTTTTAGAAAAAGAGTTCTGGTGCTTAGTTATATACAAGGAGTGGAAAGGGATTATAAGATTTCGGAAGGACCAAGGATAGAAAGAGGTAGTTTATGGAACAGGAGGAAACAAAGTCCACCAAGGTCAGTACTAGAGCAAATCAACATATTTTGTTTACAAATAACTTCAGAAAGTGAGGTCAGCAAGATGGCAGAAGAGGAACTTTCTAGTGTCGTCCTCCTGCAAAAGCATTGATTTCAATACCTACCCATGGATGGGAGTACCTTTGTGGGTGTCCAGAAATTCAGTGTAGAGGTTTTAAGACACAGTTTGAGCAAAGATATGAGAATAGATGCATTGAAGAAGATAAGAGGAAGGATTTCACTTTAGCTACATGACCACATCTTCCAAGTAGCACAACTCAGTGCCAAAAGAAACCGTCACTCTGAGATTTCTCTCGGGAAAACCGAGAGCATGAACACTTGTTTCCCCCAGCTGTATGGGATGCTTTCCAAGAAGGCTCCTTATTTCTTGTCCCAATCAGAAGACTGAGGTGATTGATATGGCTCAGTGTTGGGAAAAGCCAGAAGCAAAGAACGGTCACGGAACACATCAACCATTCCACACATTAACCACAACACACACAAACCACTGGGGCTACATTGGTATGGACCACCCTCCTGCCATGTGGACCATGGCCACCCCAGATCCTCTGTACACCTCACCCTATACCCTCCCAAGTCTGGATCCCTGAACATAGCCATGTAAATAGTGCCTGCAAGTGTCTTATGCAGATTGTGGCTTGGCTTTGCAGGATTGGAAGAAGGCACTTGAAAATTTCAGGGAGCCACCCCAGGGAAAATAAACAGGAAGTTCTGAACACCTGACCTGGCTTTGCAGGACTGAGGAAAGACATACAATCTTGAGAATTACCCCCAAGAGGAAACAAGAGGTGTTGAGCAGACAAATTCCCAGCAAATGTCTGAGAGAGTCACAGAATCCCTAGCCAGGTTGATTGGTAAAGGCATTTCTCTCCCAAGATAGTAAAGACTAGAAGTGATTACTTCTTCAAATGCAAAGACAGCAATATAAGACTTCAAGGAACTCCCCAAATCAGGGGAACATGGTATCACAAAAGAACACAATATTTCAGTAACAAACTAAAGAAATTAAGATTATAAATTGACAAGGAATTCAGAATAATTGTATTTATTTATTTAGCAGTGCTAGAGATTAAACCCAGAGAAAATAGTTTTTTTAATTTATAATGTTTAAGGAAACTCAGCAAGAAGAAGAGAAGACATACAACTCAAATCTAAAAAGAAATAAACAAAACAAGATGTTTGACCTACAGAAATCGTTAAAAAGAATCAAATTCTGCAACTGAGGAACACAATAAAAGAAAGGAAAAATGCAACAGAGCATCAACAGCCGACTTGACCAGGCAGAAGAAAGAATTAATGAACTTGACAGGACTTTTAAAAATACCTGGTCATTGCTGGGTGTAGTGATGAATGCCTGTAATCCTAGTGACTTGGGTAGCTGAGGCAGAACGATCTTGACCTCAAAACCAGCTTCAGCAACTTAGTAAGGCCCTAAGCAACTCAGGGAGACCCTGTCTCTAATAAATATAAAAAAGGGGCTGGGGATGTGGCTCGGTGGTTAAGTGCCCCTGGGTTCAATCCCTGGTACCTAAATAAATAAATAAACAAATAAATAAAAATACTTAGTCAAGAGCAAAAACATGAAAGGGAATGATAAGAAGCTATAGCATTTATGTAACATCTTTAAGGGATGTTACATAATTTTTTTCTTTTGGGGAATTATAAAGGAGTGGAGAAAGGGGACAGAAAGCTATTTAAAGAAAAACCATCTGAAATTTTTCCAAGTGTGAATGAGATATGGACATCCAAGCACATGGAGCTTAAAGGTCTGAAATCAGATTCAACCCAAATAAGACCTGGCCAAGATACATTATACTCAAACTTTCAAAAAGAATATCAAAAGTAGTAAAAGAGGCTCATCACATACAAGAGAACTTCCATAAGGCTATTAGATTTCTTAGCAGAGACCTTGCAAGCCAAGATAATGGGATGTTCTTTCAAAATGTGAAAAATAAACAAAAACTGCTAACCAAGAATACTTCACCCAGAAAAGTCAACCTTCATAAATGAAAGATTAAAAAAAAAAAAAAAAATCCCAAACAAAAGTTGAGGGATTTCAACACTTAAGGGAATTCTTCAAGCTGAAACAAAAGCATGCTAATTCCTCACATGAAAAACATGAAAATATAAAACATTGTAAAGATGAATATAGAGTCAAATTCAGAATATCTTAATAATGTAATGGTGTTGTGTAATCACTTGTAGCTCCAGGTTAAAAATAACTATAGCTATGATAATTCTTTAATGGATACATAATATAAGATGACATAATTTGTGACATCAGAAGTGTGAAATGGGGAGTAAAAGTGTATTTATAAATTATCAAAATTAAGTCAGGCACAGTGGCACACGCCTGTAATCCCAGCACTTGGGGAGGCTGAGACAGGAGAATCACGAGTTCAAAGCCAGCCTCAGCAACGGTGAGGCACTAAGCAACTCAGTGAGACCCTGTCTCTACATAAAACACAAAATAGGGCTGGGGATGTGGCTCAGTGGTCGAGTACCCCTGAGTTCAATCCCTGGTACCAAAAAAAAATTTATCAAAATTAAATTGTTATTAATTAAATAGAATGTTATAACAGTAAGATGTTCTATTCAAACCTCATGATGGCTACAAAGCAATAATCTATAATAAATATAAAACAGATGAAAAGAAAGGATCAAAGCATACCACTAAAGAAAATTATCAGATTAAAAAGATAGCAAGGGAAGAAGAAAGTAACAAAGGATCTACAAAATGGTCAAAAAAACAATAAACAAACTGGCAATAGTAAGTTTTGACCCCTAAGTAATTACTTTAAATGTAAATTGATTGAATTCTCCAATCAAAAGGCGTAGAATGAGTAAATGGTTTTAAAAATATATGCTCCTATGGACAGTCACTTCAGCTTTAGGAATACACATAGACTGAAACGGAAGGAATGGGAAAAAATATCAAAGGAAAAGAGAAGAGTAGGAGCAGCTGTACTTGGCATCAGGCAAAGTAGACTTTTAAGTCAAAAACTGCAACAAGGGACAAAATGGTCAGTATGTAATGATAGAGGGATCAGTGCATCAAGAGTACGTAGCAATCATAAGTGATCTTTTATACTTGGATAACCACACTTTGAGAAAGAAGACTGGCTGTTGTCTGTATTGATTGACCCCTGGGGGAAAAAAAGGGAGAGGGAAGAGTAAGGGAGGGTCAAGGATCCAAGGACTCTAATGAGGTGACAGAGGAAATTTAAAGAGCTTCTGGAGACAGAGAAGGAATCCACAGGACAGAAAGCAGAGAAATTAGGGTAGTTTTGTTAATGAAGCCAAGGAGAAGAGAGGGGGTAGTTGCAAAGAAACTGGCACACTGAATTTTCATAAAGCATAAAAGTGAGGCTAAAATAAGAGAGAGATTTCTCTTCAGTGAAAATCCTGAATTCTTCAAAACCTATTTTCACCAAAACCAAGACAAATAAGCTCTAGGTCATTACAAGTAGGACCAGATTTATTGGTGGACAGAATTTTTCATTGCATAATCCAGAGTGTAGGATTTAAAAAGCTGTCCTTGGAGACGATATAAAGACAGTGTCCCTCTTTAAAATGCGAAAAAGAGAAGAAAACAGATCGTTCTAGCCCACAGCGCTTGATCAGTGTTTGTACTTGTGCAAAACGAGATGGGAGCCCAGAGAGGACAGGCGGGGTCCCCTCCTGCCCAGCAGACACACAGGCAGCTCTCCCCATTGGCCCTGGCAGGACTTTTCTCTTCTGTTGAGCAGAAGACTGGAGCACCCGGGAGGCCCCAGCTTCATTGTTTTCGCCTCGTATGCCTCTGCTCACCCCGACCCTCACCCTCACCTCGCTTTTCAAAACCTTTTCTCAACTTACATTTCACAAGTTATAGAGGACAGGTAACAGCCTCAAAAGTAACCTTGATTGTATTTGCATTGTAAACTGGTTTAGGGTAAATGAATAAAGCTGATAACCTCAATTGGCCAGTAAGAAACTGGGTGAGGCTAGTGTCTTCTTTGTATTCTGAAGTCACTCTGCATTACATTAGTGCCTCATAACCTAGGAGTACATCTGCCTTTTCCTAAGCACTAAAAATCTGGCAGCTAGACCTGCGTCTGTCACAGTGCTGGAGAAAGCCGTTTCCACTCCAAAAATGGGGAAAGCGTTCCCTCTACTGGCCATTTGATGAACTGTTTCAGAGTAGTTGAAATTTCAGAAACTGGCCAAAAGAGACAGACTGTGTGCGTACTTGGTGTGTGCATGGTGTGTGTGTGTGTGTGTGTGTGTGTGTGTGTGAGAGAGAGAGAGAGAGAGAGATGGGCAAGCCATAACTCCAAGTTTTAGAGACATGGCTGAAATGAACTGACATTTCCTTGACCCCCATCCTCAACAAACACACACACACACACACACACACACACACACACACACACACACAGTGTTAAACAGCTGAGTGGCCACCTGTACCTACTGCCTGGGCAGCGTAACATGAGAAAGATACTAGCTATCAATGACTTTTCAGGTTTCTAGGTCACATCCAAGCAAAATAATGGGGTGGTCAGTGTGGCAAACAGCCCAGTGACCAAGCCCCTCCCAGGGTGGAAGTTTGCACAGGCCAAGCTTCTGTGAATGGAGGAGTGTGTGGCATTTTCCACTGGAGGCTGCTCCTCTGTGGAACCCCTCCAGTTCCCCTGGCCATGGTGCTCCAGGTACCACCTGGTGACACGAGGAGGGACTTCCTTACACCTACACCTTCAACTGGCAGGCCAGCTTTCTCCAGTCCCCAGCCTGGATCACTGAAGATCAAGCTGTGGAGGACCCACACTGAGATGTGACAGATCCACACTGGCACAAGGACGTGACTGCCATAGTAGCCTCAGAGTCAGCTTACTTGGTAATCTGGGAAAACAAGCTCTCCAGGCTGGGGTGGATGCTGACCTGCCCCTGAAGACTGAAAGCATCCTCCAGTGGGTGACATTGCTCAGCATCTCTCCTTGTCATTCCCAGGGAGGAGAGGGTACTGTTTTCACATAGGAAGTGGCACTGTTTGCACAACACACTGGGGTGAACCCTGTGTGGCTGTCCTGCTGGAGGCCCCAGACCCTGCCTCCTTACCCAGGGCTGAACTCTCACTCTCACACCGTATCAAAGCCCAGAAGTTCTCAAATGTGCAGGTGCCTCAGAACCACCTAGAAGTCTTGATGAAATAGAATGCTGGACTTAGAGGTTCTGATTCTGTAGGTCAAGGCTGGGGCCCCAAAATTTGTATTTGTAACAAGTCCCCAGGGGGATACTGCTGATCTGAGGATCACACTGTCAGATTTCCCACCCTAAATTGCTGCCTCCAGCCATGCCTCCACCCCGTCACCTGCTGCCAGTGTCCAAGAGCACATGCTGGCTAGGCTGTCCCCTTCCCATGGATGCTCCCGTGGCAGCCCCAGAAGCACCACCACTGGCCTGATTGGAAATACGATCTGATGTTCTTTTCTTTATCAGAATGAGTGGGTTTTGTATTTCCCCCGCAAAGAGGAACAATGTAGAGATTTGGTTTCTCAGACACCCCAACAGTTTCGATCCCTGTGGGTGCATCTGTGATCCAGGAGGAAAGATCCCAGATGGAGCCGCTAAACTGTCTCCACGTTTTCCGAGCCACAAGCCACTGGCAGCTGCTTCTGAGGGGAAACAAACTCTGCCCCCGCAGCATCCCTGGGAGGAGCAGGCTGTTTGCTGGAGTGTCTGGCTGTGGCTCATCTGCTGGGCTCTTCCTCTCCACATGTCCATCTTCTTCCCCTCCCCTTTCTTCTGGACCAATTCAGAAAAGAAAAAAAGTGGGTATGAGAAAGAAGCAAAGACTGCACTATTGTAAAAAGGAGGACCAGAGGAACCATCCTCCAGGGAATAGTAGTCACCTGCCTGGTGAGGGGAAAAAGCGAGCAACACCCTTGCCTGGTTTGGAGATGAAGGAGCAAAGGAGAGAAGAGGGCCCAGCCTGGAACTGCACAGAAAACCCACCACTCTGAACAGGGGAAATTCCCAGACTCCCACAGGGCAGGCTGCCCTTCCCTCTAAGAGCGTAATGAAGGCAAGGAGAGACTCAGTCTTGACTTCTTTGGGAATCACCTAGAGGTCCCAGGACTGCCATCCTGGGTCACATGTACATAGAATAGGATTATTCAAATTTATTCACTTCTGGAATTGTCTATCAGAGACTCCCTTCATTCTTCTTCTGCTTGTTTCCCCCGTATCATTTAGAAGATTGTGTGGTAAAGACTTCTTTTTTCTTCTTTCTCTCTCTGACTTTTGGTGGGGTACCAGGGATTGAACCCAGGGGTGCTTAACCACTGAGCTACATCCCCAGCTCTTTTTGTTTTTTATTCTGAGACAGGGTCTTGCTAAGTTGCTTGGAACCTCACTAAGTTGCTGAGGCTGGTTTTGAACTTGTGGTCTCCTCCAAAAGCTGCTGGGATTACAGGTGTGCGCCACCACACCAGGATTTAAGTTATCTGTTCAAATTCAAAATCTCTTCTGGTTTTGACAAGTTAATTGTGGGGTTTGTATATTCATTCAACAAATATTTAATGCCACTTTGGCAGCAGGTTGAAATTGCAGAACCAAGCAAGGCCTGATGCTAGCTAGTTCTTACAGCCTGGTGAGGACAGATGAAAATTTAAGGGGTCTATATAGTACGCTGTGGCACATAGATGAACTCTTTGGATGGGGATGAGTGAGAGAAGGACATGGCAGGGTTGATGTTGGAACTGATTGACAGGGACATCTATCCATAGTCCTAGTGAGACCTCCTCTAGTTTTCTTCATTGTTACCAAACAGAAGTGTCTGCCCTTAGAAAAGCTCCATGTGCTTTTAAACCTGACCTTCCTAATTATGTTGTGTGTGTGTGTGTGGTATTAGGGGTTGAATCTAGGAATTCTTTGCCACTGAGCAACATTCCAAGCCCTATTTTATATTTTAAAAATATTTTTTAAGTTATTGATGGACCTTTATTTTATTTATTTATATACGGTGCTGAGAATCGAACTCAGTGCCTCACACATGCTAGGCAAGTGTTCTACCACTGAACCACCACCCCAACCCCAAGCCCTATTTTAAAATTTTATTTCGAGCCACAGCCTTGCTAAGTTGCCCAGGCTGGGCCTGAATTGCCATTCCCCTGCCTCAGCCTCCCCAGTAGCTGGGATCACAGATGTGTGCCATATCCAGCTCCCGCTCCTCCTTTTTATCCCAGGTTTCCTCCTGCAATGTCATGGATAGTGTTTGGGGCATCCCTGTCACTTTCTCGCCCTCCAGAGACAGGTGAGCTCTTTGCAAATGGGCAAGATTCTCCAGCATTTGAGAGCTTGTCAAGAAGTCTGTTCTGGGTGGGGGACCAGATCCCCTGATAATTCCTTTCTCAAACTCAAATTTATTGTGTACAATGACCAGAGGTGCTTGAGATTGAAAAACAAAAACAACCCCCCACCATGCAAATTGCCAAACCCACTCGGCAGAAATGGATTCCCTAGACCCAGGCCGAAGCCCTAGAATTTCATCTTTCACCAGCATTGTATGTGTTCCTGCCACAGTTGGGCAGTGGCCATCTTTTGTGTGTGTGTGTGTGTGTACTAGGGATTGAACCCAGGGGCGCTTAATCACTGAGCCACATCCCCAGATATATTGGGGTTTTTTTGTTGTTTTTTTTTTGGTACCAGGGATTGCACTCAGGGGCACTCAACCACTGAGTCACATTTCCAGCCCTGTTTTGTGTTTTATTTAGAGACAGAGTCTCACTGAGTTGCTTAGCAACTCACCATTGCTGGCTTTGATCTTGCGATTCTCCTGTCTCAGCCTCCCAAAGTGCTGGAATTACAGGTATGTGCCACTGTACCTAGCTTGCTCTTTCTCTCTCTTTTCCTTCCTTCCTTCCTTCCTTCCTCTCTCCCTCCCTCCCTCCCTTCCTTCTTCCTTCCCTCCCTCCCTCTCTTTCTTATTGAAGACAAAGTCTCACTAGGTTGCTTACAGTCTTTCTAAATTGCTGAGGGTAGCTTTGAACCTGTGATCCTCCTGCCTCATCCTCTCAAGCCGCTGGGATTACAGGCATGCGCCACTGTGCCCAGCTCAGTGGCCTCTTTTGAGGGCCACTAACCTACCAGAAAGAAGCCCTGGAGCCTTGAAGGCTGTTAACACGTATTTGGAGAACTGCCCGGAGAGCGGGAAAGTCTCCGGAGAACAGTGCTCTAGGGAACTCAACACGTCTAACCAAGTCCTTGACTTAGGAAGGAGCCCTGGACAGCCCGCTGCAGCATCCTCCAGGGCTGAGGGAAGTGCTCACTGGTGGTTTTTCTGCAGAAAGGGTCACAGGGGATGGAAACAATCCATTAATAAACAATGCAGGTCAGGCTTCCAACTAAAGGGATAGGGTCTTACTGTAGGAGGAAATAATAACGTGCCCCGTCTGCAGAGAGCACTACCCTTCCCAACGAGCTTATCACGTTCTCTCATTTGATCATTGCAACCAGTCCCCTGAGGGAGGTGGCTTTGACCTACGTAGCCAGTGGCAGCACCAACCAATAGCAGGGAGGAGCTTCAGTATTGCCTGGCTCCTGGTTCCCCATGATACCTCTAATTATCCTAATAATCTAATTAAAAACAGTGTGTGACCAGCCGTGGTGGTGAGCACCTGTAATCCCAGCACTTTGGGAGGCTGAGACAGGAGAATCGTGAGTTCAAAGCCAGCCTCAGCAATGGCGAGGCACTAATCAACTCAGTGAGACCCTGTCTCTACATAAAACACAAAATAGGGCTGGGGATGTGGCTCAGTGGTCGAGTGCCCCTGAGTTCAATCCCCGGTACCAAAAGACAAACAAACAAACAAACAAAAAAACCAGTGTGTCTATGCTTCTGGACCAATTTCCGGCACTCTATACTGCTTCTTTAAGAGCACATGGGTGCCCTAAGTGCCTCCTATAAAACATTCTGGAGCCTTACTAATTGCAGCCATCTGGCACAAGAGTAAACTCAGGCATGGTCTTGCCAAAAGTTGCATAGCCAGAAAAGAATGGAGTTGGAACTAGGGCACACTCCTGGGGCTCCCAGTGCAGGAGAGAGTCTCTGGGACAGGGAAGGTCAGAACAACCTCGAGCAGGGAGCAGCTGGCAGCAGCCTCAGCCTCAGACAGGCAGTGTGGACCTTAGGCAACAGTCTATCCTGTGACTCCAGGGGTGACTCCAAGGAGGAGTTGGCACTGATTACCAGCCTGAGGGGAATTGGGTGCTGCCTCTCTTATACCTGGCATGAATCTGCCTCTGGTTTATCTGCCCCCAGGTACCCAAGAGATGCTTGCCATGATGGATCCATGATACTAGGTCTTGTGACCCTCGAAGAGGAAGGTGTTCTGAAGCCAGTCTCTTTGGGCAGCTGCCCCTGGTCCCTTTGAGGCTTCCCCTTTTCTGTGCCTCTCCTCAGGCCCTCACAGTGAAGATCTGGGTCAGTGATGGGGGCTGGGAAGATATGCCAGGTGTATAGACACAGACTCTCTGGCCTTCTAGTTAGCCCTTGGGATTGTTTGGCAAGGTAGAAGTCCAATGAGCTATGTCCACCTCCTCGTGAGTCGGATATCCAGGAAGAACATATATTTAGGGTCTTCAATGATTATTCTGTGTTGAATAAATTTTGAAACATTAGGTCCATTTACTTTTCTCATGTTCATTTTAATGACTTATGTACTTTTTAGTTTTTATTTTTTTGGTACTGGGGATTGAACTCAGGGGTACTCCACCACTAAGCCACATCCCCAGCCCTATTTTGTGTTTTATGTAGAGACAGGGTCTCACTGAGTTGCTTAGCGCCTCGCCATTGTTGAGGCTGGCTTTGAACTTGCGATTCTCCTGTCTCAGCCTCCCTAAGTGCTGGGATTACAGGCTTGAGCCACTGTGCCCGGCTGACTTATGTACTTTTAAGTCTGTAGAAGCAAACGCATCTTTTAAAACTCTCTTAGTTTTGAGTGATCTGTACCATGAGGTGGCTGTGGTCCACATGGTCCACCCAGGAGACAGTGGGCCATCTGGAGACAGGCATCCCAGACTCAACTGGGCTGAATAGCTGCACCTGGGGTTCCTGGCAGCAAAGATGCTCCATGCTACACCAGAGACCCCATCTGTCCCACCACTGGAGGAACTGAGCAGCTGTTTGGCTGCCTCCTCTCCCCAGGCTCTGCTCTGTACCCCAGCTGGGGAGCATTGAAGGTGGAGTAAATACCTTGTCCAAAGAGGGGGAGGCCTTGCATTCCCTCAGACCTAGGGGCACAGCCAGTGCCTTTGCTTCCTAAGTCGGCTAGAACCTCCTCCCTGTCAGAAGTACCAGGGCAAAGGGATCGGGGATAAGCAAGGAGCCTTTCTCTCCTGTTGTCAGATCTCAAAGCTGTAACTGTGATAGAGTGAGAGCCAGCCCAGGGTGGCTCTGCCAGGGGAAGTGGGCAGCGGGCAGCAGAGAGTAGGGGACAGAGCACAGGCTTTGTGGTAGATCTCAAACGTTCACTCTGCCACTTCCTAGTGGGGTGACTTTGGGCCCATTACTAACCTCTCAAATGTCTTACCACTTGCATGCTGGGAATCAGGAGCGAGTGCATTAAATGAGAAGGTGACTGAGAATTCCCCACAGAGCAGAACGCCTTGTAGGTCCTGCTTCCTGTTTTGGACAGGCCAAGCAGTTGTCGGGACCAATCAGCTGACCTAGCAAGCTGGACATCTGCCCTGGGAATCCCACAGGTGCCAGATCCTTCTGTAAAAATGCAAAAACAGAGCCAATACCTAAGAGTGCTTAGCCTCTTGCTGTGTCTGAGAGAAGAGGGACAAATGGGCTTTGTCTCTGGTATTCCCTTCTCCTTGAGCTCAGACTTCTCTGTGCAGTGACTGATTACTCAGGAGGGAGAGAGCTTGACCTGAGGGATCATCTCATTTTCTCTTCTCCTTGTACTTCCTTGACCCAAGGTCTGCCTGCTCCTGATAGGGGTCCGAGGTGAGCTGCAGGGCCTCAGTGGCTAGTTGGCAGGATCCTAGCTGGAGTCCTATGCTCTCCCAGGGAAGAGGGGACTCTGCTTTTCTGGCATGCCTTGAGAATGGAGGCAGATGTTGGAACTCATGCCCAAAGTGGTCATTGGTCCTGTCACAGAAGCCTCTTCTAGCCAACTGTGCTGGTCCCTATGAAATGTAAACACAGGTGTCTTTGCCCTTCTGAAAACAGCCTTTGGGTTTGACTCTGGGCTGGATTCTAATTCAAATCTTAAAAACCACCCATTGGCAAACCTAGGTTATCCCCATGGCTGCACACTGTGGATTTCCTAGTGCCTTCCAGAACTCGCTTCTATGTGTTAACAGTAGAAGCCCTAAGTTTGTTCCCTGGGCTGGAGGCTGGAATGTTATTTCCTCTGGGGCCACCAGGTAGCAGTAAGAAGTACTTCTCTCAATGCGCCTCCTCCAGGGGCTCTATCCCTACTGGCCAATTCTTAGAGTGCGCAGCAAACGCTTTTGCTCTACTTCTAACAAGCAGGTGAACTCTGAGCTGAGTTTCTGATTCACCGGGTCTGGGATGTGGATGAACATTTGCATTTCTAACAAGTTGCTACACAACATGGCTGCTCCAGTTCAGGGGACAGTGCCAGGAGCCATAAGCACCTCCCAGGCTCCTCTAGGACCCGGAAGACTGCAATTGTGCTCTCCTGAAGCTTACAGGAAGAAGTGGCCACAGCCCTTCTCTCTGGAAGGCTCCTGTACCAGCAGCCCCCTTGCCCAACATCCCTTGTCACTGAATCCTGATAGTACTTTCCATCAAAGGCTTCAGGGCCAAACAATAACAGGAGCTCAATAGAGCGAAGGTGCCATTGGAGAGAACAGGAAGAAGAGAAAAGTAACTGGAGAAGGTCAGAGAGGAAGGGATGGAGAAGTGAGCCCCATGTCTGTCCTAGACAAGAGAGCCACTGTGAGCGCTCAGTGTTAACGACAGGGAGTTGCAGCATACCCAGCTAAGAAGGTAGGCACTGGAGGCTGGACCCTGAAGGCACCACCTGCACTCATCCTGGGCACCTCTCCCAGGTGCCTGCAGTATACAACTGAGCTCTGGCCAGGTAAATGTGGGTGGAAGTGGTGCCTTTTACAATCTGGTCACAAAACTTCCCTGGTCTCTCTCATTTTGTGTGCCACTTGAATGTGCAAATCCTGAACTGCATTGGAAGTCACACCTTGAAGATGATGGTGCCCTGGTCCCCTGGCTGGCTGCATGGGACAGAGCACTTCATTCCCAGGCCCTGCAGACTTTATGTGAGAGAAGAATAAGCTCCTATTGAATGAAGCCACTGAGTTTTGGGACCTACCTGTTATAGCATCTGCCACCACCTTCGCTAACACATCTGACACCTGCTCTGATGAGAACTGAGACCGAAGGGAGGCTGCCATACACTTGCTGTTTCCTCCATTAGCTTCATCACATTTAACACCTGGATTTAGTCTGTTCTCTCTGTGATCTTCTTCACATTTAGCATCTACTCCAGGCGTATAATAGCCAAGCCCAAAGGAATGTTCATTATTTGCTTTGTCTACATTCCTTCCTTTATTCCTCACAATACTCTAAAAGGAAGTAAAAGGGGGAACTATTATAATTCCTGTTGTGCAGATGCAGGTCTGAGGACGGTCCAGTGTTATGTTCAAGGTCACTGATTGACTCTAGTAAAGGCAGAGGTAGAATTTGAAACCAGCCATCTCTCTCTAAGCTACACTACCTGCTCACCAAAGACTCAAGGCCAATCGTCAGCAAAGACATGCGACCTACTTGAGAGAATGGGACAGGATGGGATTATTTGCTAAATCTGGATATTTAAGACCTCAGAGTTGAAGGAGAAGGAAAGAAGAGAGGAACATGGGATGAATGCTACAAGGTCATGTCCATAGTCACTCTAGAGGGCTGAAGACATAAATCTATGAACCCATAGATTCTCAATCATCCCTTCCCTTCACTCTGCTCCAGCTTGCACCCTCCTGGCTTCAGGTCTGTTCCAAGAGTTGAGCACTGGAGGGGGTCTGACTTGTGCTCTGGGGGATCCTCAGCACCTACGACAGTGCCAGGCACATAGTGGGTGCTCAGTAAATATTTGTGGAATAAATTAATAAAGATAAACATCTGGTTGGAACTTGGCACTAAGATCCTGCCACTTGGAGTCTCAAATCATTGATTTTATGGAGAGTGGAACTCTCAAAAAGTCACCTGGTTCATGCCTTGCTTCTACTGAGGACTACCTGCCAACCAACCCTTACCTTTCCTTAAAGACTTAATGCCAGGGCTAATTGAGACCTTTGGAGACTATCTAGTTCTAGGATCTCAGACCTGACTGTGTACAGTCCTCTAGTGTGTGGACCCCACTTCTAAAGATTCTGATTTAGTTGGTCTGGGTGGCAGGCAGCCTGGCGTCAGGATTTTTAGCAGCTCCTCAGGTGTTTTTAGTGTGTGTGCCCAAGGTTTAGAACTAGGGATCTAATCCAACCTTCTCATTTTATACACCAAACCTCAGAAAGAGGAGGGAGTGTGCCCAGGACTATATAGTGGAGAACGGAGACCCAAATCCAGTGAGCCTTCTTCTCCACTCAAAATGCATCTCCATCATCTGTTTAGAAAATGCATTTGAGAGCCAGGTGTGGTGGCTCATGCTTGTAATCCCAGCACTTTGGGAGGCTGAGACAAGAGAATCATAAGTTCAAAGCCAGCCTCAGCAATAGTGAGGCGCTAAGCAACTTGGTGAGACCTTGTCTCTACATAAAACACAAAATAGGGCTGGGGATGTGGCTCAGTGATCGAGTGCCCCTGAATTCAACCCCTGGTACCAAAAAAAAAAAAAGAAAGAAAGAAAGAAAGTGCATTTGAGGGGCACTTGGCTTTTTCAGAGAGGAGGGGCAGAAAGTTTTTCCTAAGGTCATACCCTTTCAACATTCCATTTATCTGCCAGAGTGGACTTAGATTTAATGCAGATGAGAACACAGCTTCACTCCGGTTGCCTGCCGGCTCTCTGTCAGCCTCCTGTTACAGACATAAGCACTGATTGGTTCAGTTTCCTGGGGAGACTCCAGTGTGCCTCCCTGATGCATCTCCTTGCTGTCTGTCTGTCCCTTGCCTGTTTGTTTCTGATTTTCCTTCCTCCTCTTCCACTGGCCTTTCAACGCTCCTGGCTAGTCCTCTGCAGATCATCCCTGCCTGGCTGAGCTGCTCCCCAACAAGATCTGGAAATAAATGAACTGTTTCCTCCTCCTTCTCCCTTCTCCTTGCTGGTGACTCCCCTCCAGCTCTGTTGGGGAGGGGCTGGCCCCAGAGGACCCCACTCTGTCTTCCTCACAGCTGGCAAACAGAGAACTTGAGTCATGGCCTTGGAACACAAATAATCTGCTTTTATTTGTTTAAAAAAACCACTAGCAGCCAAAAAATACACTGATAAAGGCTTGGGGAAAGATGATCCAGAGCAGATAAACTGTCCCTTAATCAGCAGTGCAGTAAATAAAACCCCACACTGGGAGCCTCACTGAGAGTAGTTTAGGATAAACGGTCTAGAGAGTTTTAACCCTCCTCAGCCCCAGCTAACAATGAACATCCTGGATTTTCACACTATTATGTATGGAGTAGAACTTTCAAGGCATTATTACCAATACTCCTATTGACTATGCCTCCCCGTCCCTTGTGAGCCCAGGAGGCTGTTTTGTTTCTTCCTGTCTTCCAGGGGTGAAATCACTGCTGCTCCCACTCACTCTTGACCCTTTCTCCACCCTCCAGCTATGGCCCTGGACTCCCCAGAGCATCCTCTGTAGCCTTTTAGAACTTTGCCAGTCATTTCTATTTCAAGCAGGTGACAGCCAATGGAACCTTCAGAGGAGCTCAAACATTTAATGTTGAGATACCTCATGATGTGTGGAAAGCATGAACACAGCGTCTCTGATACACAGCAGGGACTATACACAAAGCTAATTCATTATTTACCAATTGTACCATCTCATTTAATCCTTACAGAACTTCTATGAGGTGGGTGTTATTGGACCAATATTCAAAAGAAGAAAGAGGCTCAGAATAACCTGGCTTGGTCAGGTCCACTTTTTCTTTTTTTTAATATTTTTTAGTTGTAGACGAACACAATGCCTTTATTTTATTTATTTATTCTTATGTGGTGCTGAGAATTGAACCCAGTGCCTCACATGTGCTAGGCGAGCGCTCTACCACTGAGCCACAACCCCAGGCCTTCAGGTCTATTCTTTGCACTGATTTTATCTTCAAATAATTCTAGGTGATTTGGGGTCTCATTTTCCTGAAGGTCAGGGGCTTAAAGTCTGCACATAACAATGCTGCTCAAGGTAGAGGATTGTGGCCAGGAAAAGGCAGGAAGAATAAAGGGTTGGAAAAATCATCCAGGCCAGAGGGGCAGACCCAACACAGCCTGCCAAACATCACCATAGATATGTCTTCAGAGGCTCGAGCAGTGTTTCATGATAGAATTTACTGCCAATATTTGGAAGACCAGAGCATCTTCCAACAAGATTTAGTCTTTCAAGTTTATCTTGAAAAAATAATAGATCTGAGAACACTAACCATTTGGCAAACCATTGGAGGAAACTGACAGAAACTGCCCTCCCTGTGGGGGCCTGCTCTCTCCATTTGCCAGTCTCCTCTCAGTCAACTTCACCTGTTCCTGTTATCTGTCTGACTCCCTTGACATTTGAGTTTATGGCCCCTGATCTATTTCCACCCACCCACTTCCTATTAGAAAAGCAGGACCCTGACAAGTGAGGAGACCAAAGACATGGGCAAAAGAAAGAGAAAGCTACGTAGTTTCCCTATGCTATTTCCTCATCTGTACAATAAGACTATTGATAGTACCTGTGGTTGTCTATTTGGGCCGCCACAACAAAACCCACGGACTGGGTGGCTTATACAACAAACACTAAGCTCCAAACAGTTCTGGAGGGTAGGCCTCTATAACCAAACTGCCAACCAATACAGATTCTTGTGAAGACTCTCTTCCTGGCTTGTAGAAAGAGGGTGACCTCCTTGCCATGTCTTCACATGGCCTTCTCCTTGGTGTGTGCACATCAATGGGAAAGTGTGAAAGCAAGGTCACCAATCCTATCAGATCAGAGTCCCACCCTTACGACTTCATTTTATTTTAATTACTTCTTTAGAGACCTCATCACCAAATACAGCCACATTAGAGCTTAGGGCTTTAATATATGAATCTGTGGGAATCACAAACACGGTCCATAATGGTGCTTATGTCCTAGAATTACCCTGTAAGGAGGGAAAGCGTGAATGCACGGAAAGCACTCAGAGCAGCATCGGGCAGGTAGCAGCGATACATGATGCTGATGACGATGGCGAGAGTGTCCTCTTCAGATTTTTATAGTACTCTCCCTGCCAAAAGATATTTTTGTTTCAGGGACCTGCTCTGTTTCCAAACAGCTGCCATCTTTCATAAGACCTAAGAAAGTATTACAGTGAAGAAAGAAAGAACTGTCAACTCCTTTCCTCAAATAGGATATTCGGGGGAGGATCAGGAAGAAAGTCGCACCACCTTCCTATACAACTACAGGCTCAAGTGTCTATGGCACACATCCAGGAGGGATGGTCGGTCTCTGAATGTGCTCGTGTGGGTGGTCGGGATGCACGCAGGCTGGTTTCCCGCCTTGTCTGGGGTCCTTGTTGCATCTGATTGGCTTCTCCCTTTCACCTCCACATATTCCCCAGAAGGGGGCATGTGTCAGCACTCTGAAGGATGAAAGTGCACTAGGCAGCCTGTTTACTCCCCAAATCCACTTTCTGCTTAGCTCTGTGCCCCAAATATTGCTTCAGTGGACCATGGGCTCCCAAGGTTCCTATCTTTGCTGGGTTTCCTCAGTTGGTGGTAACACCTTGCTAGTCCTGGAAATGTCACCAGGCCTGATGAATCCCTCAGTCCTGCCCATACCTCTGTCAATAGTCCCTTTAAAAGTTTATTCCACTCAACTTTTTCATGAGTTCCACATATTTTCTGCTTGATCCCTGACTGATATGGAACAACCTGATGTCTTTTTTTCTGGAGAAAAGTGGAAAAGTCTGAACCCAGAAAGCTCTGTTCAGGCAAAATGGATGTGCTCACAAAAGGGTATCCAGCTCCAATCCCATTAATATTCATAAGACAGATCCTCTGGCATTCACCAAATACATAGGGAGTGCTAACCCCCACCCAGGGTGGTCCGGGCAGCGCTTAGATTAGCAGGTATAGTTCCCTTCACATCAAATGGCTTCCTGGACCTGCAGAAACTCCCTGATGCAGCTCCCATGCGATCCAGTCATGTGCTTCCATTGCAACCACTGTAGGTCTCATCCAAAAGAAAGGCCTGTTCAGTGTGCTTGCATTTTCCTCTGAGATATAGATGCTTTCTTGCTAAACTCAATTCATTTTTGTCTTCCTAAAGTGCTGGAAAGCCAGAAGGGGAGCTCCTTTATACAACCTTGTTTATCTCAAGGCATCTCAGTCACTGTTCCTCTCTATGTGAATCATTATTTTGTTTGTTTATTTATTTATTTATTTGTTACCAGAGATTGAACCCAGAGGCACTTAACCACTGAGGCACATCCCAGCACGGCTCCCCCTCCCACCTTTTTTTAGAGACAAGGTCTTGCTAAGTTATTTAAGGCCTCACTAAGTTGCTGAAGCTGGCTTTGAACTTGTGATCCTCCTGCCTCAAACTTCCTCAGCCACTGGCATTACAGGTGTGCAACACTGCACCCAGCAGGGAATTGGTTTTAAAAATCCCTGCAGTCACCAGGCACTGTGGCACATGCCTAGCACTTTGGGAGGATGAGACAGGAGAATCGCAAGTTCAAAGCCAGCCTCCGCAACAGCGAGGTGCTAAGCAACTCAGTGAGACCCTGTCTCTACATAAAACACAAAATAGGGCTGAGGATGTGGCTCAGTGGTCAAGTACCCCTGAGTTCAATCCCTGGTACTAAAAAAAAAAAAAAAAATCCCTGCAGAGGCCAAATTCAAGTATAGATGATTTGCAACCTATATGGTTCAACCAACAATTTTCCAACTCCAAAAGGGTACAAAAGTGATGTGCATTCAGTAGAATCCACACCTTGAAATTTGCATGTTGTTCTTTCCCCAGGCTTGTGATGCAATATTGTCTTGTGATGCTGGGCAGTTCCTGGGCAGCTGATCACGAAAGTAAACAACCAATTCTACAGTGGATGTACAGTGTTCAATAAATTATATGAGATATTCAGTATTTTATTATAAAATAGTATTGTGTTAGGTGGTTTTGTCCTACTGTGGGCCAATGTAAGTGTCCTCAGCACATTTAAGACTGACTAGGCTAAGCTAGAGTGTTAGGTAGGTCAGTGCGTTAAATGCTTTTGGTAAGGGGTGGTGGGGATGGAACCCAGGGCCTCACACACGCTAGGCAAGCACTCTACCACTGAACTACAACCCCAACCCTATTAAACGCATGTTTAATTTAATGTTTTCCATTTATGATGGATTTACCTAAGCCCAAGGTGAGTTGGGGAGCTTCGGGACTTGCAAGATGGCTGTTTTCCAAGGAACAGGCGGGCACAGAGCTTGTGAGTACACCATCAGGAGGGGAACAACAGGCTTCTCACAGGCTGCCATTGTAAGAGAAGGCAGTCATTTTACAGCAGATGATCCTCTTCTTGGGGCAAAAGGGAGCTGTCATCCAAGAAAGTCTTGTATTTCTGCTCCCTCTAGCCAAATGTCCTCAAAGCACCTTAGCACCCTGAACCTTCAGGAAGGACCATGATCCAGGACCCAAGGTGCTGCCAGTAGATTATTTGGACCTTACTTTTGTCCTTGGTCCTGGTCTTGTTCATTAGTTTCTAGTTCTCTTCCATGCTCCCTCTTCTCCAGCACTCCCTCTGCAAAGTCTAGGTTAGAAGAGTAAATGAATCTGTGTTTCTAGGTACTCTCCTTGAAGGTAAAAGTTTGAAGCAACAGGACAGTAACCAGATCATAAGGATGTCTGAGAAGTGTCTGATTACTATTTAAGTCCTTGTTGTTCTTGCTTATTAAAAAAGAGAAGAAAGGAAAGGAATAAAAAAAAAGTTTGGATGAAAGGAATCTAGATTTAGTCCCCAGTTCTGACACTTACTAGTTTTATCTCCTTACACAAGTTACCTAACCTTTTTAAACTTCAGTTTCTTCCTTTGTTAAATAAAAATAATATCTATCTCACAGGGTTATTGTTGTGGACTTTTATTGTTTTCTGGTTATTCATTCCCTTCCTTTAAAAATTTTTCATTTTGGGGCTGGGGTTGTGGTTCAGTGGTAAAGCACTTGCCTAGCATATGTGAGGCACTGGGTTCAATTCTCAGCACCGCATAAAAATAAATAAAATTTCAGTCCATTGACAACTAAAAAATATTTTAAAACATTTTTCGTTTGTAGGGCGCGGTGGCTCAAGCCTATAATCCCAGCACTTAGGGAGGCTGAGACAGGAGAATTGCAAGTTCAAAGCCAGCCTCAACAATGGCGAGGTGCTAAGCAACTCAGTGAGACCTTGTCTCTACATAAAATACAAAATAGGGCTGGGGATGTGGCTCAGTGGTCATATCCAAGTACCCCTGAGTTCAATCCCCAGTACCAAAAAAAAAATTTTTTTTTCGTTTGTAAATAATTTCAAACTGACAGAAAAGTGGCAAGATTAAAATTAGTGCGAGGAACACCCATATGCCCTTTACCTAGTTGCATATATCATGGCCCTTTCCTTTATATACCTCAGTGTATACTTCCTAAAACCACATCACTGTATGCAATTGATATCTTCAGTGAAGTAACATAGATACAGCACATTAATCTAACATCTATATTCCAATTTCATCAATTGATCCAGTGATGTCATTTACACCACCTCTCTCTCCTCCTAGATCAAGATCTATATCACAGGTCAAGGTCTCATCTATCATATTCTACTGTCATGTCTTTTTAGTCTTCTTTGATCTGGAACATTTCTATAGCTTTTGTCTTGTATTGCATTCACAGTTTGAAAGTTACTCAGTTTAAGTTGAATTTTCTTAGTTTGGGTTGGTCTGGTGTTTCTTCATAATTAGATTCATGTTATAGATTCTCAGTCAAAATACTGCACAGGAGATGTTGTGTCCTTCTCAGGATATCACTTTAAAAGACTTGTGATGTCCATCTGTCCATCATGGGTGATGTTAATTTTAATCAGCTAGTCAAAGTGTTTTAAATTTGTCACCAAAAAGTTACTACATTTCTCCTTGCAACTGATAATGGATCTGGAAGATACTTTAAGGCCATGCATATCCTACTCCTCATCAAAATTTCCCCCTGGATTTAGCATCCACTTATGTTCCTGACTAAAGTACTCTTTACTGTGATAGCTGCCAAATGATGCTTCTCTAATTCTAGCACTCTCTGCATGTTGCCATTACACTGTGAGCATGAGTCTTCTCTTTTACTCCCTTTATTTATTTATGATCTAACATAGACTCATGGATTCACATTTTTTTCCCAGTGGTTTGTAGTTCATTACTAAAGTTAATTATTTTTGTACTGAAATTGACCCTTGACTAGTAGGAGCCCTTTAAGCTAACTCCTTGTTCATATATCCTTGTGAAATTCCCTCATCACTTTTTTTTAAGCAGTTACTCTCTGACAGTAATTGTCATGTGTTAATTTGGAGGGGAGGTGCCATGTATTAAACTCGGGGGCTCTTTACCATTGAGCTACATCCCCAGCTTTTTATTTTGAGACAAAGTCTCTCTAAGTTGCTGAGACTTGCCTCAAACTTGCAATCCTCCTGCTTTAGTTTATCTAGTTGCTGGGATTATAGGTGTGTGCCCCGGCACTCACTTGGCTATGGTGGTCAATTTTATGTGTCAACTTGACTGGGTTAAGGGATGCCCAGATAGCTGGTAAAATATTATATCTGGATATGTCTGTGAGGATGTTGCCAGTAGAAATTAGTATTTGAACTGGTGAGTGGAATAAAGCAGATGGCTCTCCCCAATATGTGTGTGGGGGGTATCACCCAATCCATTGAATAGAACCAAAAGGTAGAGGAAGGGTGACATGGCTTTCTCTGCTGGAGTTGAGGCACCTATTTCTCCTGCCCTTATATGCCAATAATCCTGGCTTTTAGGCTTTTAGACTCAGGAGAGAACTTCACCAATCATGCAGGTGAGACATTAGTTCAGAACAAAGTGGTAAGAGGAAATAGGCTCTGCACTACACATCCATTTTTCTAGTAAGAGTGAGTGATGGCTGAATAGTCAGGATTTCAGAATTCACGGAGTGTATTAGGTTGAGGTCTACACAGAAATGGAATTGGAGATGGTATCAAGATCCTCCAAAGTGACACTGAAGGCAATGCAAGCTGTAAGGACTAGCATTAAAGGCAGGAGGAGAAATTCCTCATCAGTCTGGTTCTGGAACATGTTTTTGCATACTGACCTTGGAAGCTCAGCCTCAAGCCTAGTTCTCTAGTCCTCCCAACACTTCTGTGAGCTATTCAGCATCCTTTAATAAGTGCTTTTCTCTTCATGAGCAACCAGAGTCAGCTTCAGTGCTCATTATAAGAAATTCTACCTCATCAACTTTCTAACATCCTGGGCCATTTTGCTATACTTTCCTATAAAACTTTTACATATCATTTTCATATTTAGAAAATTAACTCACCCCACAATTTTCCACTTGTTTTTTCTTAAGGTTATATCTTAACCTAGGTTCCCAAAACTTGCTTCCCAAAGTGTGATCTTCAACTAGCAGGATCAGGGGGAGCTCATTAGAAATGCAGACTCTCAGGTCTCACCCCAGACCCATGATAGATTGTGATTTAGTGACAATGACTGCCCTAGGTGACATAAAATATGAGGACCACAAAAACAGAGCCTGAAGCAAGGATTAGGGTACTGATGCTTTATTTGAGGAATAATAACTCAGAAAAGCAAGAATAAGGAAAAAAAAAAGAAGTGAGGCAAGGGAAGCTGGACAGCAGAGCAAGGCGGTTGGTTTCTACCTCTGCTTTATAATAAGCCTTAAAAAGACACTGCCGTTTCCATTTTCCTGGGAGGTATGAGTACCTGGCCAGGTGGCAAGTCTTTGGACAAGCTCTATGGACAAACTATGCCTTAGAGAAACCCAACAAGGAAGGCAAGCAAAAGAATTTATCCTCATAAACCTCCCATCTTCTATTTCCTATTGGAAACTTTCCACAGGAAGTCAACTCCTGTGCTTACACAGGAAGTTAACCCCTGTGATTGTATCGCTCAGCCTCTTTGTGGTCTTTCAGAAGCCAAATTTCACATCATATTCTATGGTGTTCCACCCAAGTCTAAAAGTGGCAGGAGGGGCCACAGAATACATCCAATAGCTAGTCACTTTGGCTAAACAACAGCAGTGGAAGGAAAGGGCCTAGGCAGTGGGGACCATGTGGGACTGTTTGATGGCAACAGCAGAGAATCTGAGGGAATCTGAGAAGGCATTGTAAGGTATGTCCAACATAACCTACCCATTCACCAATGTGTCTAATATGACCTACCCATTCAACATTCAGAAAAGTTGTGTGGAGTAACATGCTAGTGGATAGGACATTCTGTAGCCTTAAATGGTAGTGCTGGTTGAAGCCCTGCAGAAAATTAAAGAAAATTGATTCTGGTAAAGACAGAAAAGTGTGCCCTTCCATTATATGGCTCCTATATTAGACTATGGAGCCCTCATTCTCTTTGCCTTTTTTTTTTTTTTTTTAATAAAACACCCTCACCTCCATTACAGGGGAATAAATACAAATCTGTTCAATTACAAAGATCCCTTTGAGGTTGTGGCCAGTTGCAATCCCCCAGAAGGCCTAATGGAAAAGGCCAATGAATGAAGCTACAAAAGGCTTGATTCAAGCTCTGGGAGCTGATCTGAGACTATAAATGATATTCATCTTCTTCCTTCTCCATTATCCATTCTAGATTTCCCTCACTCTTTTCCAACATTTAAACTGGTTTATCTACTAGATTAGTTGCCAATCTGGATGATCCTTATACCTTAGGGTGAGATGAGGTCTTAAGCTCTTGGTTGAATTGCCCTTATCGAGTTGTAATTGCTATCATTGCCAAATTATTGCTTAACCAGGCATCAAAGCACTGAGATATATTCCACTGAATCACCTGAGCTCTCTACAATCCAGAAGGAAAAGTCCAGGCTTCTCAAGGAGATTTAATTATCAAACTTTACAAGTATGCTCACTGACTTGATGTTACCAAAGCACCCATGTAGCAGTCTCAATTTCCAGATCAGCGGAATCTGACTGTGTGCCCTGATAGATATGCCTCCCTGGAAACCAGAATCTTTTTTTTTTTAATGTTTATTTTTTAGTTGTAGGTGACAGAATATCTTTATTTTATTTTTATGTGGTGCTGAGGATCGAACCCAGTGCCTTATGCGTGCTAGGCGAGCATCCTACCACTGCGCCATAATCCCAGCCCTGAAACCAGAATCTTTAACATAACAGAGTTCAGAGTTTCAGGGACAAAAAGCACAAATTCCTCAAGTGGTCACTGAGTGTTACAGTGAAAGGAGTCACTTCCACTTCCATGCCTTGGTTTCTGGATTCATTCTTTCCAGCTATTGCAAACTAGGACCGTGTGGCAGTCATTTATTCCAAGTGTATTATAACCTGGAGTTCTGTGGCCCCATGGTGATGTTCTAACAGGCCTGAGTTCTAACAGGCTTTTCCACTATATTAACAGATTAGCTGCTTTAGGGTGTGTGGTATACCATAAGACCTGTAGTTCATGGTCATTAGGCCACCGTTGCCCACTCTTTCACAATACAGTAGATCTCTTGTTCTCAGGAAGTGGTGTACCGGGTAACATGCCAATGGAGAAGGCATTTTGCAAGCTCTCAGATGGTGGTACTGGATGGTGGTACTCTCAGATGGTTCTATGGAGGGAAGACAAACTCATATATTATGTTTATATCCATGTACGTGTTTCTATCTCACTCCTTGGTGGGGTGGTCCTAAGTATCAATTTGACAGAGACAGCCCTGGTGTTTACCCACTGTCCTCATGTAATCATTCCTAGCACCCGCCTTCACTCTCAGAAGTAGCCTGATTGGGACAATAAATTCCACAGTCGTCCTTCTCTTAGGAACAGTGTGATATATTAACCAGCACCATGAGTTCCTGTAGAGTCACCCTGATTTCCCCTCCACCTTTCTGTCTGTTGTGGAAAGGATCTCCACCTTATTCTTTGTGGTTAAGTACTCCCTCTGGCCCCTATAATTCTGGGATTTTTTTTTAAAAAAAGTCATCTCCACTAATAGCAAGGGGCTCAATTTCACAGCAGCCTTCCCCCATGCCATCAAATCTAGCCATTACCAACTCCCAACAATGCTTCCTCGTGTCAGGCATGGTGGAGCACACCTATGATTCCAGGAACTTCAGAGGCTAAGGCAGGAGGATTGCAAGTTCAAGGCCAGGTTGGGTAACTTAGTAAGACCCTGTCTCAAAAAATAAAAAGGGCACCAGGTATGGTAGAGCACACTTATAATCTCAGTGGCTTGGGACACTGAGGCAGGAGGTTTGCAAGTTTAAAAGCCAGCCTCAGCAACCTAGTGAAGCCCTAAGCAACTTAGTGAGACCATCTCTCAAAATAAAAAATAAAAAGGGCTGGGGATGTGGCTCAGTAGTTAAGTGCCTCTGGATTCAATCCTAGGTACCAAATCAATAGATTAGTAAGGCTAGAATGTCACTCAGTGGTAGAATGTGTGCTGAGCATGTGCAAGGCTTTGGGTTCAATCCTCAGTACTACCAGAAAAAAAAAACAACACATCTTGTTAGCACATTTTTTATTATTTTTATTTTAGTGAAGGGGGTGCCCTGGGTTGGCCCAAGGAACTAGATAGGTGGTGGGTTCTTGAGCCTTACAGAATAAAACCTTCTAATATTTCTTCCTGAGTCTTCTGAAGACTTTCAACCCTTTTAAGCCTAGCTTCTCCACTTTTCTTGTGGCCATAGTTGAGATCCGAATTCAAACTGCCATCCTAGCTAACTTGTAGAACAAGGCCCAGGCATCATTGCTAACAGTACATCCTCAGTTCTGTATGAGTATTTCCAATCAGCAAATCCTCCCAGTTGAGCTTTCTGCCTCACTGACCCAACATACAATATAACTTCCCCAAGGCCCACTCCCACGCATGTTTCCACAGTTCTTGCCAGAACACGTAAGCCAAGTCCTGTGATCTCTTGGGCAGGTAGGCCTTCCTCTCTGGAGCAGGGCTTTGCTTTTCCAGCATAGGTTGTTCTGTAACCTGACTCTGGGTATTGATGGAGGCAGGAGTTGGTCAGGCCTGGCCTTGGAACAGGGGGTCTCCATTGACCCAGAGGGTTCAGAGGATGTGAAGGTGCAAGGTGTTCATCCACCCAGATATCCCCATCTCACTCTAGGGTCCTATTGTCCCTATCAGGGCTGTGACTTGGATGTGGCAGTTTGTCAGGGCCATGGGTTCAGTCTGCTTTGCTGTTCTGCTCCTCTGTAATCAGGTCCTGGGCTTGATTTCAAGAGTCTGTCCTATGGCTGCAAAAAAACAAGGCTCTATCTTTGGAGTTGCCATAGAAGCTTTCTGGCTTTCATTTCATTTCATGAATTGGTCATTAACTGCTCTGAGCTTGTCGTTTTCTGTTTTCCAGGACTCTAGTGCCCTATATTGTTTTAATATTGAAAAAGATATCTAATAGGATTAGCCAGCTGGACTTAGTTCACATGATCCCAATCTTGTTGGCAATAGCCAAAGTGTGATAACTAGGAGCTATTCAGACACATGCCTTCTCTCCATCAGTACTGCTCAGGGTATTAACCTGGGCACATCAGAGTCGAAGAGCTTCTTCATGGCTGGCTTGTTCTGATGACTGTTGGTCTTGACATCCACAATGAATACAGGAATGCCCTTGCATTCTGTCTTCTCGCTGGCACACTCATGGTTGGGGGAACTAGATGATGGCATGGTGGTTAAGTTTGTCTCTCCTGGGGACAATCTTCTGAGGATATCTGGGCTACATCAGAGTTTCAGTGTCTTGGGCTTTCAGAGGTGGATGATGTGTGAATTCTTTTGGTATGAGGCTATGGACCCCTTTCAGCCCTGCCTTGACCTTCAAAGTACTTGCTTGGGTTTCAGCTTTGAGGGAGGCACAGGAGCTTCCTTCTTCACTTTAGGTACCATCTTGGTGAAAAGCCTCTCTGGCATCTCACAATGACCTTTGTTTCCAAACTGATGAAATGCAATGGTGACATGATCTTAATGCTCTCAACTCCAATTCACCTATGATGCCAGAGAATGTGAGGTGGACATGAGATGTATCAGATGCATCTATTAATTGGCTACTGAACATCAGGGTTATTACCATCCCTCTTATTACTAGCAAAGGGGGTCTCTATTGGTTTCAGATAAGAGGGCCATACAATCCCAAAATCCATTTTGAGCATTTGATTTTTACTTGTGGAACCAGTTGTCTTAGCTGGGTTTCCCTAAGAAACAGAACCCGAAGCAGAGAGTAAGTGCAGACTGGCAAGACTGCAAGGAGGAGTGAAAAGGGAAGGAGGTTGGCTAGGATGAGAAGCAATGCAGGTGGTATTTTATGCAGCTATTGCTTCACAGCCAGCTGCAGAGAGCCATGGCACACTGCTCAGTAGGCACATCTGCTCAGCCATGCCGGACATCTCAGACACGTACTGGAAAACCATCACTCAGAACAGTCCCTCAAAGGGAAGAGGAAATAATTTGTCCAACCAGTTCCCTCCCATTTCTTGTTTCTTACGGTCAAAATGCTTTCTATTTTGAGCGATTCCCTGGGTTGCATCTTCTGACACCTTTTTTTTTTTTTGGTACTGGAGATTTAACCTAGGGGTGCTTTACCACTGAGTCACATTCCCAGACCTTTTTGTTTTTAATGTTGTATTTTGAAACAGGGTCTCACTGAGTTGCTAAGGGCCTTGCTAAGTTGCTGAGGTTGACCTTGAACTTGGAATCCTCCTATCTCAGCCTCCCACGTTGCTGGGATTATAGGCATGCACCACCCCATTTGGCTCCTCTTTTATTTTTGTAAAAAATTTACACATTTTATATTCTGCATCTAATTTCAGTATCTAAAGTCCTTAGAGGTTTAACTCTTGTTATTTATGGTGACTCTTGGTTTGGTGGCTTGCTTCCTTGTGACATGGTAATTTTTAAACACGGGTTTCTGTTTGCCTGAGTCCTTTAGGATTCCTGGTGGGCTGGGGTTGAGAGTGTATTTCTCCAGAGAAGATATGTATTTGCTGCTTCCGGGCCTCCAAGGACGTTATCAACCTGGCACTGCTCAAACTTAATTTTTCAGCTTGGGTTTTTCTGAAATCTTTGTATAGTTTAAGGTCAATGTGAGAACAGGTATGTGTTTACAAATTTTTGGAGGATCCTTTCTTATTATGGTGCATTTTTCCATTCAGAACAGAGGCTCAAACAGACAAATTATTTTTGTAGTTTCCTGTGTTGGCTTTTCATCACCATAACAAATAACCTGAGATAATTAACTTATAAAGAGAAAAAAGGTGTTTTTTTTTTTGTTGTTGTTGTTGTTGTTTTTTGGCTTACAGTTTTGGAGGTTCCAGTCCCTAACTGGGCAAACATTTTGCTTTTAGGTCTCTGGTGGGGGGACAGCACATCATGGCAAAGCAAAATCACTTACCTCCCTGATGGCTGGGGAGCAGAAGAGAGAAAAAGAAGACTGGGGTCCTACAGTCCCTTTTGAGAGCATGCTCCCAAAGACCTAAAACTTCCCACAAGGCCCACCACCTCCCAGTAGCACCAAACTGGGCACCACAACTTTAACACATGGACCTTTGGAGGACACTTCAGATCCAAACCATAGCACTTCCTTTTGCTGGTTGGACCTTGGTCAAATTATTTAAACTTTCCTCAATTTAAAATTTATTATCATTGGTTTCTTGTATGTATTCAATAACATAACGCAAATGAAGTGCTTAAATTGTGCTTTGCATAAATTAAGTACTGGGTAAATATTACTTTTTTTTTTTTTTTTTGGTACTGAGGATCGAACTCAGGGGCACTCGACAACTGAACCACATCCCCAGCCCTATTTTGTGTTTTATGTAGAGACAGGGTCTCACTGAGTTGCTTGCTTAGCACCTCGCCATTGCTGAGGCTGGCTTTGAACTCGTGATTCTTCTGTCTCAGCCTCCCTAAGTGCTGGGATTACAGGCTTGAGCCATCATGCCCGGCTAATGTTACTTTTTATTATTTATACGACAAGACCTATATCTAAAACCATTAGGGAATGATACAAAACAGTGTACGAACAAGTGACAATTCATGTGGTTCAGAGCCAGTTATGGAATATGTGGAAAATATCCTTTGGGGGAAGTGAGAGTTGTAGAACTTACTCTATTTTTCAAAGAAACCTCCCTGTCCCCAGAAAGAGGTGTAGGCTCCTCATTTGATGTTTTCTTCTGCTGTCCTAGAATAAGACCAGGGTTGTCAAATCTCAAGACTTATAAAATATTAGTGTTGATATTTAGTGAAAAGTCTTTTCACTAGTTTAGCAGAGCGGTAAGTTCCCTCATCAGACTGATCATAGACCCCTGAACACTTGGGTTGAGTCCACAGGCATAAGCGCCACTTGGGGTGTGTATTTGTTTGCCAAAGTTGCCAGAACATAGCACCACAAATAGAGTAGTATAAACAGAAATTGGTGGTCTCATTCTTCTGGAGGCTGAAAGTCTGAGATCAAGGCATCAGCAGGGCCATGCTCCCTCAGAAGGCACTAGGGAAGCATTTGTTCCTAGACTTTCTCCTGGCTTTGGGGAATTCTTTGGCCAAGGTAGCAGGACTCCTGTACTCACATGGTGTTCTCCTGTGTATATGTCTGTCTCTGAGTCCAAGATTTCCCTTTTTATAAAGACATCAGTCATACTGGACTAGAAGCTCTCCAGTATGACCTCATCTTAACTAGTTACATCTGCAATGACAATATTTCCAAATAAGGTCACATTCTGAGTTGTTGGGGGTTAGGACTTCAGTATAAGAATTTCGTGGGGTAGGGGGACACAATCCCACCCATAACTGGGTGAGTCTTCCTCTTTGCTGCCAATGGCAGCAGAAAGAAGCTGCCAGTTGCTGTGTGCCAACGCCCTTCCTGGTCCCCCTAGCTTTTTTCTTCCCCCCTCCATATACAGCCATGGCTTATTTTCAATGTATGTCCCTTTTCCTGGCAATAGATGTGACTTCTTAGTCTCGACTCAATGAGACATGTTGGGAACAGATGTCTCCAAATCTGTTTCTGCAACTGTCTTGGATTCAGATTAAGGTCCAATCAATATGTACAAGGTGCTTTGCATGTGTTTTCACATGCCTTGCCTCTCTGAATCCTCAAAATCCCCCTCTAGAGTAATATGATACCTACTTTTGAGGAAAATAAGGCTGAGACATGAAGTAACTTATCCAAAATCACCCATTCACAAGTGGTAGGGCTAGAAATATGATCCATCTGGGTAGGATTTTGTCTTATCTTTGTGATTCCAGAAACTGATACTGAGATAGTATCAGCAGCTCTTCTCATTCCAAACCTTTCCACTGCACTTCTCTGCTCTACCAGTCATTGTGCCAATGAATGGAAGTGACTGTGCTCTTAGAGGATGAGTATCTAGTTGCCAGATGTCTTTGTTCAAATCACAAATTGGTCTCATCCCACCGTGTGTATGTATGGTTGTGCCAGGCTTACCCCTGGAATTTTCACAACCCCTAATCAATATGGCCTGGGTTCACTTGTGAATCCTGTTAACCAAATACCCAAGGAAATGAAGAAAAAAAAATTGGATGCAATCTAGTGCAACTCTCAAGTGCAAAGGAACTCTGAATAAGAGTCCTGACTCACAGTGCCTTTCCTGGGACAGCATAATCCACTTCCATGATACCATGTTGGAAAAGTAAAAATCTCAAATCTCACAACTGTCTTCACATGCCATGGCCCTTGGCTCTCCACCCATCCCACCCATGGAAAAGAAGAAAACACACAACTGGAATGTTGGAGGCTAACAACAAATGCTCTCTGCATCTGTTGTCAGAGAATCCCAAGGTGCTTTGAGATAGAAAGATGAACCAACACTCCCTTTTGGCTCCTAAGTAAAGCAGGATCCAGGCCCTGGCTTAGTAAGGTAATTGTGGTCATTATATCCTGCTTGGTGGTATCAGTAAGTGTTTCCCAGGGAGGTGACCTGTGCTGTTCGATGTTCACTGACTGGCCTGCTTAGGTTCTGAATACAGGACCTCATCCTGAAATTCTAGTATCCTGGAGAGGGATATGGATTTGAGAAAGGAATGCATAAAGAAGGAAGAATGTTCAAGATGAGAAAATAGATTACTCTCTAGCCGGGCGCGGTGGCTCACGCTTGTAATCCCAGCACTTAGGGAGGCTGAGACAGGAGAATCGCGAGTTCAAAGCCAGCTTCAGCAATGGCGAGGCGCTAAGCAACTCAGTGAAACCCTGTCTCTACATAAAACACAAAAAAAAATAGGGCTGGGGATGTGGCTCAGTGGTCGAGTGCCCCTGAGTTCAATCCCCAGTACTAAAAAAAAAAAAAAAAAAAAAAAAAAAAAAAAAAAAAAAAAAAAAAAAAAAAAAAAAAATAGATTACTCTCTGAGGTATGTTTTGCTTTAACTGTGAAATGAAAACTGAGGCAATTATATGGTGAGAGAATGATTTTGTTTCAATTTCCTGATTTTTTTTTCAGGTGTGCTTGTTCCACTTGAATTATATTTCATAAACTGACCCATTTCCTTTGTCTGTATGGGCCTAAGTCATCATTCTCATTATTGACTCCGTAAAGTCCTAGGGCACAGGCTTTGTCTCAGGGCTAGGTCCAGAATTCAGACCTCTTTATCCAAGCCCTGGCTCTCAGCTTTTCCCCAGGGGCCTCTGCTGACACTAGTTCCTCACCATCAACCTTCCAATCCCTGCCCCCAGGCAACTCATAGGGTTAAGCATTCTTAAAATTGACCCTGTCAGTGTGCCTTCAGATGGTATTCTTAATGGGAGATTCACTTCCCATTGCCATGACTGCTTCACTCTCAAAAGCTGGCACGCTGGCCTAGAGTTCCAAGAGAAAGGAATTACAGCCAGGTTCCTAAGTTTCCACAAGAGAGCAAGTTCTGGAATCACAGAACCTGAGAGCCAGAACTCTGGGAGAGTGAGAAATCTGCTCTCTTCTTTTCAGAAAGAGAAGCAAAGGCCCAGAGCAGGAAAGTGGCTTGTCCAGGGTCACTCAGCTCAAAAAGACAAACCTGGACTTATAGCTAACCCACAGATCAGTAAATCTGGTGCTTTTCCCACCTCATCTAACTCCTTTCTTTCTGAGGGGTGGGGGGAAGGAAAGAGAATAAATGACAATGAAAATCACCTTTAAGGAAAAGGTGTTTCAGCCCGTGGTTTTGAAGGATCTCTCCATCCCCCTCTCTAACCAAGTAGCTGCGGCAGAACAGCGGGGGCTTGGCTGACTTCCTGGCTTTAGAGTCGCATATCAGCTTGAGTTTATAGGGACTTTGTTAATCATCACTAATAACAGAAAACCCAAAGCTGTGTCCATTTGTTAATTCGAGGGAAACTTGAAGTGCTTTAAAAATATTGAATTTTGTATATACATATATACAGCTCCTTCCGGAATCACCCATCATCCCGGGTAGGGGCAGGGGACTGTCCAGCCCTTCTCAGGGAATGCTGTTCCTACGCCAACCCCTTCTCTACCTCAGGATCACTTCTCTTCATCGGCAGGTTTTGCTTCTCCTATGCTCCCCACAGTTGCAAACCCTCACCGTGCCCCGAAACTAGATCTTAAGTTCCATGGACAAATGCTCCAGCCCCGCGGGGCTCCGGGACACTAGAGAGATCGGATTTCGCGTGGCCGCCCAGCTTCCCTTACTCCGCTCTCCTCCCGCCGGGGAAGCGCTGGAGCCAATCAGAGCATCGCCGAGCTCCGGGTTGTAGAGTCCCGAGCCCGGGACCCGCCCCTCTTTGTTGCGGTGGCCAATGGATGCCTTCGGAACATCGGCGGCTGCCCGGGTGACTCGGTTATATGTCACAGAATAACATTCGAGAATGGGACATGGAATGAGGCGACGACCGCAGCAGCTCCAGCAGCCCCAGCAGCCCCAACAGCCCCAGTCCCAGGCTCGATAGCAGGCGCCGAAGCAGCAGCCCCCGCATCCCGGAGAAGCTCTGCAGCAATGAAGCCCACGGTCCCGAGGTAGGTCCCGGAGTGCCGCGCGCCCTTCCCGCGCCCCACCTGCGGTCAGTCGCTCCGGGTGCCTGGCGCTGGAACTCGAGATGCGGGAGGCGGTGCAGCTCTTTCTACTGGAACATGGGGCAAGGGGCGTCCCTTCTCCCGCCGGGGTCCTGGAGGGTTTCCTGGAAGAAACCAGGCTGCCTTTGCAAGCGGAGGCTGCTGCAGCACCCTAGCGGTAGCCCCGGGCGCTCACGTGTCGGCACGTTCTGGGCTCGGCTCGTCGCTCGTCCACGTCTGGGGACCCAGGAATGCGTGGAGATTTGCGGGGACCTCCTGTGTCTTCACGCTCCACGAGCTGTCTTTCTTCTGCCTACACGGTCCACTTTGCATCCCCCATGCTCCTCGTTTCTCCCACACCCTGGTGTTTAGGTGTGTGTGAAGCTTTGTGGCAAATTTCAAGCCGCCTTTCTAGGTAATCGGAAGGCTGAAAGCTCGCATTCAATTCCTTGGGGGAGGGGTCTTGTCAGCGTGCAAGGGGCAGCGGGGGGGTGACGTGGAGACACTCCAGGGCTCTCACTCGGTTCCCCTGGATGTCCACTTAGCGGTGGTGTCTGCTGTCTCCACTGATTTCAGGCACGGCCCGTAAGCCGGGAGCCCGGCCGCCTCCGCGGAGCTCTCGCCGCCACTACCCCTTGGCGCGTCCTGCCGCAGCGAGAGGCATGGAAAAGGCCACCCCCGCGGGGCGCTGATCCCCGCGCCGCGCCCGCGCGCACACGCCCCCTGCTGCTGCCGCTGCCGCGCGCTCCCTACACTCGCCCCCCCACCCCGCGCTCTCCCCACCATGACCGGCTCCGCGGCCGACACTCTCCGCTGCCCCCACCCCAAAGGCTCCAAAGGCACCCGGTCCCGGAGCAGCCACGCACGGCCCGTGAGCCTTGCCACCAGCGGGGGCTCCGAGGAGGAGGACAAAGACGGTGGGGTGCTGTTTCACGTTAACAAGAGCGGCTTCCCCATCGACAGCCACACCTGGGAGCGCATGTGGATGCACGTGGCCAAGGTGCACCCCAAGGGGGGAGAAATGGTGGGCGCTATCAGGAACGCCGCCTTCTTGGCAAAGGTCAGTGGCTTCACAGGAGAGGGTGGGATGGGCAGTGATGGGACCATTTCAGCCGGAACAGAGCAAATAGAGGCAATCTCCATGTCATTGGTCCTGCTACAAACTCCCTCCTCCCAATTGCTCTTGTAGCCCTTTTCCTAATTGACATGTTTGCCTTGGAAGCCTCAGGAATGGGGGAGAGACAGGTACGGGGCGCACTATCCTGGAACCATATGATAGGATTGTGTCAAGGTTTCTTTGAATCTCCAGCCAAACTATTGTTTACTCAATCCCCTGTACATCCCTCTTCAGCAAAGGCTAGCGCTACAAGGTAACACCAGTGATGCCAAAAATGCATAAATCCCAAGGATACCACCCTACTTGTCCTCTTTGGAGTCTCTTGCTCCCCCCCACCCAGCAAATGATTTATTAAGCTGTGAATGAATTTGCAATCAACCAGTCAGACTTCTCACTGTGAATCATTCCTAGACTTTCTGCCAAATACTTTTTTTTTTTTTTTATGACAGTGACTTTCACCTCTGAAACTTGCAGAACAGTGAACTGTTTCTTTTCAACATATCTGGACTCCAAGAAAAAAAAAAAGGAAGAGTTTTGGCTGTGGTTTGAAAGGGACTTTCCAGTACACATGATGAATTAGTCTCACTGGATAAAGAAAGAGACTCAGGAGTGAGCTGATTGGGCTTGAGGGCCAAGGATATTGTTTCGAAGGGAGGAAGATGTTCCTTGGTGGGAGTAACTGCATTACATAAAATACCAAAATGAAACCGGGGAGAAACGCTGCATAGCCTGGGGGTTACTATGGTGGAGAGTTTCACTTGGATCCTGGGGTCACTGGTATGGCTGAGAATATTCCTGAGCAGGTCTAGGAATATCGGACCAGAGTCCTAGAGGGCCATCTGATAGAATCTGGTGACAGCTGAGCATGTGAGCCTGCAGGCTAGAAGACTGTGTGCCCTTGGAGGAGTGACAGGGCCTCTAAACTTCCTGCGGCATCAGTTGGAGTATTTTATGACTCTTCTGGTCAAGGGGATCTTCATTATGCCCACCTAGAATCTACCCGCATGAGTGTCAACCATAGTTACCCATGCTGTGTTCTCTCTTTTTTTTTTTAAATATTTTTTAGTTGTTGGTGGATTTTTTTTTATTCATTTATTATTTATATGTGGGGTTGAGGCTCGAACCCAGTGCCTCGCGCATGCTAGGCAAGCGCTCTACCACTGAGCTACAGTCCCAGCCCCCATGTTGTGTTCTCTTGAACAGCCCTGTTTCTGGTTTGCTGTTCTGATTTCAGAATTTTTCTTTACTTACTTGAGGAGCCAGAGCCTTTAAGCCTAGAAGAGGTGGTCGCAGGGAACAAAGGCTAGATGTTACTGTCCGGGTCTCTCTACTTGTGCCTTCATTCTTCCTCCATCCTTGTGTGTGGGGACCCACTTTTCTATGTAGAAATCGTGGAATCTTAGTATTGGTAAAATAGTCTCCCATCTCAGCTGAACCCCTTTCCTTCCTCTTCCTGAACACCACCTGGGAATGAAGGACTCTACTTCACAGGGCAGGTGATTCCAGAACTGGTCAGATTTGAATGTGGGGAAGCTCTTTTCTTAGACTAAACAGAAACCCCACCCCCACCTCCAGCCACATTTCACCACCGATTTTTGTTATGTTGCCCTTTGAATCAGTGCACAGCGTGTTGACTTCCTTTGCTACTCACAGCAACCCTGAATGCTACAAGGCTATGCTCTTATGGTGGAATACACTTAAAGTAAAACTTAGGGACTAAATTCTAGTCTTAGTTGTGCTAGCTTTGTGACCAGGTCACTCACTTAAAATCTCTGGGCTTGCTTTTTCTCATCTATAAAATCAAAGTCGTGCAGATTTCATGTAATGTTCTTTGTGACTCTCAAATCCCATGATGTCATGATCTAGGAGTCTTCAGGTCTCTAATGCTGACCTGTGTGACACTAAAGGTCCACTGGATGAAGAACCCTTGGAACTGTGTTATTCCACATCATCCTTTAGTCCTCTGTGTCTACTGATAGAGCCTTTTAACTTTTCTTATAACTTTAACATAGTTTCCAGACTAACTCATTCTTGTCTTCTTTTTTTGTGGTGCTGGAGATTGAACCCAGGGCCTGTGCATGCAAGGCAAGCACTTTACCAACTGAGCTATATCCCCAGCCCCATTCTTGTCCTCTTTCTAGGACAATTGCTAGTTTGGCATCAGTCCTGTAAAATAAGCACATGTAAAATACAGTATCCTAAATGTTGTCTGAGAAGTTTAGAACATAGATTTTTATTTCTTAAGATCTGTACCTAATACTATTATAGCTGAATGCTGTGCTCTTAAAAGAGAATATTTCTTTTTTTTTTCATACTGGGGATTAAGCCCAGGTGTTTTACCATTGGCCTACATCCCCAGCCTGTTTTATTTTTATTTTTTATTTTGAGACAGGATCTCACTAAGTTGTATAGGGCCTTGCTAAATTTCTGAGGCTGACCTCAAACTTTCAGTCCTCCTGCCAAGGAGGACTCCTCCCAAGTTGCTGGGATTTCAGGCACCTGGCTCAAGAATGTTCCTTTTTTATACACCAGCTACATAATTACTGTACTTTCATAGGAACCTGAAAATCACATGAAAACTGTGGCTAAGCCAGGACTCTGTCAGCCCAAAGTTGGGCAGTTGGTCTTTTGAACCTAGGGAAAGAGTTTAACATTTCTCTCTCTGTCTCACCTTGCGTCTTAATGGTTGGCTCTCCATCTTCAATCCCCAACATGGCATCTCCCTGGGCCCACCTTTGAGAAAACTCTGACCCTTGCCCAGGATGACGTCAAAAGCTCCCATTGCAGGGGTCACTCCTCTTCAATCAAGGGGAATTTCCTGTCCTTAACTTGGCAGACTCTCGCCTGGGACAAAGTCCTTTCCTCCTCCCTTTAAATCAAAGTCCCCTTGAGGCATGTGTATGAAAGAGAGGTGGTAGGGTAGTGGCTGTGGAGAAGGGTTGGAGCATTTCAAGGCATTTAACTATTTTTTGGCAATTGAAGATGGACTGACAAGCGAAAGAGTGGACAGGGAGAGGTTTCAAGGGCCTAGGAGGAGGAATGAATGACAGATACTTCCTTTGTCTACAGGACATTCCATTAGTGGCCATGGTAAGCTCTGACTGAAAGTCCAGATGTCTCCTCCTGAGGAAAAGGAGAGTTTTCACCTGCTCTGAGAGCCTTCCAAATTTGTGACTGCAGGCCTCTTCCTTGGTAGTTGCTGAGTCTGAAGGTAGCACTTGAATAGGTCAAATCCAAGGTTTTTCAGGGATAGTTTAACCCATTCAGTTCATAAGTCTTCAATTCTGTGAGCATAATAATTATTTCAGAGTTACCATAAGTGGCATATTTGTTGCTCAGTTTATGTGTTTATAGGTGTTCCACATGTGGGACAATGGGACAGAATGAAGGAAACAGCAAGAAACCTTTGGAGGATTCTAGAGGATGGGAAGGGAGGGGCAGGCAAAGTGGAAGCACTCCTAGCACTTCACCTCGGCCTGGAGCTGCCTCCACTCAGGCAGGAAACCAAGATGGATTCAGCAGGAAACATCCGTTGTTTTTGCAGCCCTTACATGTTTGTTCCTCATTCTCACATTGATTCTAAATTGGGAAAGAATTCACGTTTAGAGGTCTGAGCTTTGCCTGAGCCAACAAGTGTGAGTTCTTGGGACTTGGGACTTTGCTCCACGTCTGCCCCCAGAGGCCTCACACAGGCAGTTCATTCCCTCCTCTGTACCGGATTCAGAACTGTCTCGTCATGCATCCTGCTGTGCTCAAGGTTGTGACCCCAGGACCTCTGTACCAAGCTATCCTTAACAGATTTAAGGTTTCTCCTGATGCAGAAGCCTGGGCCCCACCCTGGGATCATGGGGGCTTGCTGCTCTGTACCACTTCTCCCCAGTTGTCAGGAAGATTCTTCCTTTGCTTTCTCTTTGTTCTTGTCAAAGATTGCTAGTGCCTGGGCCTCTTGCTGCCTCCCTGGCTCCTTTCCTGGCCTCCTCTCTCTTTCCCACATGGCAATGCCAGCTACACCCCTGTGCCCATCTACAACCCTTCCCCTTGCTTTCTCCTGACAGATTGATTGATTGGCAAGAATGGAGTAGAAGAGAGGCTGTCTGCAAAAGTCCTGCCTGTGGTTTTTCTCATTCTTCTTCTTCTTGAACAATAGTCTTCCTGCGCACTCCACTTCCCCCTCTTTTCTGTCCTGCTAAACCTCCCCAGGACCCCTGTCTGGGGAGAGGTTGAGTCTGAGCTGTTCCCTCTAGATTCTGCCTTTATCAACTTGGCTGTGCCTTGCTGAGCAGGATGTAGGTGGCAGGATATGAGACCCTGGAGGGGAAGAGCTGTGGAGAATCACAGTTGGAGTTTGATGCAGTCTGGCAAGTAAATAGCATGAGGAAGGACTCTTAGGATCCCAGTCAGGGAGAAGAAAAACGATGTGCCCTGGCTTTTCCTGAAAAGGTCGCACCAATTTATGTTCCATCATTTCTTGGGGAGAGCATCCTCACCAGCATTGGGTATTTGCATTTCAAAATGTCTTTGCTAACTAGGAAAGAGGAAAATGACATTTTGCAGTGACTTTAATTTGCACTTCTTAGATTATTAGCAAGCTTGAATAATTTCTCAAATATTTATTCACTTGTTTCATTTCTTCTTTTGCAAATTGTCTTTTTGTGATCTTTTTATTGTGATAAAGTCTACATAACAATTTACCATTTTAACCATTTGAAGTGCACAGTTCTGTGGCAATAAGTACATTCACATTGTGCTGCTATCACTACCATCCATCTCCACTGACACTTGTACACATCAAAACACTATCTCCCCAACTCCCTCTCACCCCAGCCTCTGGCAGCCAGTCTTTACTTTCTATGAATCAGGCAACTCTATTATCCTCATTCAAGAAGAATTATGCAATATTTGCCCCCCCACACACCCTTTTCTGGTACTGGGGATTGAACCCAAGAGAGCTTTGCCACTGAGCTTTACCACTCATCACCAGTTCTTTTTATTTTTTAAAATTTTGAGTCAGGGTCTCACTAAATTGCTAAGGCTGGCCTTGAACTTTCAGTCCTCCTGCCTCAGCCTCCTAAGTGGCTGATATTACAGGCATGCGCCATAATACTTGGCTCAACGTTTGCCCTTTTATGAGCTTATTTCTCTACCAAATGTCTTCAGAGTTCATCCTGAAGTTCTAGCATGTACTAAAATGTCCTTCCTGTTTAAGGTGAATAATAATTGCCCATAGTATGTAGGTGCAACACTGTGTTTATTCCTTTTATTCATCCGTATTGTGTTGCTTTCATCTTTGAAGAGGGGCCATATTTTTCTCCACTGAGGCCTAAAAGAGTTGTTTTATCACTCTGTGTGAACTCTTCACCAATTAAGGATATTAATTCATTGACACCCTGTGTCCTCAGGGGAAAGTGAATGCTTTCATCTTCCATTGGGGTGAGAAGGCATCTTCGTGATTCTAAACTCCGAGTGCCTGAAAACTTGAGCCTCTGCTGATCCTGTTTTCAAGTTCCAGAAAGGTGTAAACTCTTCAGGCCTCCCTGGTCTAGACCCCTGAGAATCTGTTGATGAGTCATTACAGTTTAACACCTAATGAATGTTTATACATTAGCTCAGGTAAACCTCACAACCAGGTTTAAAACAGGTAATGGTATGATTCCTATGTTATCAGGAAGCAAATGGAGACAGAGAGGTCATGCAGTTCCAAACAGGGTCCACAGCTGGTAGGTGACAGAGAAGAGATTTGAACTTGGTTGTATGTTTTGTAATAACACCCCTAGGAGCCCATTCGGCTTATAGTCCAGGTCCTGTGGGAACCCTGGCAGCCTAAGGTGCCGGTTGGAACCTGCCCCCCATTCGGAGTCCTAGCCAGTTCTTCCAGACATCGGGGAAGTCATAGCCAATGACATCATCCCTTCAGCAGTCTGGCTCCTCTCCCCACCACAACCCTGCTCCCTCGCCTGGGTTTGGGGAATGTCTACATTTGTCCTCCTGGCTGAGCGAATGTGGCTGCAGCTCTAGGACTCCGCTCACAGTTAGGCTGAGGTAACCATGCAGCTGTTTTGAAAAGCCCTTGGGCGCCATGAGGCTGTTATTCTGAGGACCAGCTGTCGCCTGACTCCCACTCCCGCCATTCAGCCTGTGGAGCTTCAGGGGAGTTGAAAGAATTTGGTGGTCAGCCCCTGCAGTGAACTCTGAACCAGGTCACTGGCTGTGCATGGTTTTCCAGGAAGTTGACCCTCCCAGTTCCCCCACATTTACTAACTCTTCTGTTAAGTAGGTACAAATAGCACATTTCTATGAAGAAATGCTCATGGCTTAATAAACTGTACTTTCCTTCCTCTCTTACTCTGCTCCTATGCTTCCTGTCCCCTCTGTACCTGCCTTGGAGCTTGGAACATAGGAGATGCTAAGAAAATATTTATTCAAATCTCCCCTTCTTTCCTCACTTCTCTGTGAAATTTCTGGCACATTTTTACCCAGAATTGTAGGTATGGATTTTTGCAGATGTTTCTGGAAAGAAACAAAAACAAAAACAAGGACAAGTTTGATACTTCCTGGTGTTTGTTGAGCAAAAATGCAAGTGTTATTTCCCCAACCGCCTCCGCCCCCCCCCCCCCTTTTTGGTGATACTGGGTATGGAACCCAGGGCCTCACGCAAAGTGAGGAATGTGCTCTACCACGGAGCTATATCAGCAGCCCTGCCTCTTTTTTTTTTGAGATGGAATCTTGCTGTGTTGCCCAGGCTGGCTCTGAACTTCTCTCTGCTGAGGCAGAGATCCTCCTGCCTCAGCCTCCAAGCAGCTGAGACTACAGATGTGCACCACTGTACCCTGCTCACCTCATTTTGACTGTGTGTGTGTGTGTTCAAATTGGAACATTTGCTCCCCAAAATAACTCTCTCAGGCAGGAATGTGATTCATTTGAGTTGAGATGTTGTAAAGAAAATGTAGTTTGCAGAACAGTTTTGTTTGCAAGTACATCCACTTAGCCACATGCATGTGCGTGCGCGCACGCGTGCACACACACACACACACACACACACACGACTCACACAACCCTTGACTGTGAGGTAGGAAGTGTGACTTTTACCTGAAGGAACAGTGGCTGTGAAGTAGGATGTCTCAAGGCCAAGACAGATTAGAGGCAAGAGAGGAAATGAGGAAATTTGCAGTAAATGTAGCCAAAGGGGCAGAAGTATGGAAAGAGCCTGCTGCCCCATTCCTGGTGCAGCATGGCCTCTGCTCATAGGGACTTGAGTCAAAGAGAGAGCCAGGAATGTCCCAGGCAGCATCTGGCTCTGCTGCCCAGCCAGGCTGCCCAGGGCTGTCCCTGAGTCTGTTTACCAGCAGCTTCCCCTTCTGTCTGCTAAGTATTACCCTAGCGCTTCCCTGGTCCTGTTTTCTTCATGGATAGACTACCCTTTTAGCCAGTTCTGCTTTTCCCTAAGAGGCTGAAGGACCCTCCTTTCTCTTTTCTGGGTCCATAGGGACTGAGTTTCTCTGTCACCAATGGCCCTACCCCACCAGATAGCAGAGGTCAGGAGACTGAGAAATGTACAGTTGGGAATAAAAACAAAACAAAACAAAAGCAAAATCTAACATGCGTACAGGACAAAACCTTGCCCAAATGTTGTTCCTTGCTTCCCAGGAGTGGCCTGATTGGATGTCCCATTTATTCTTGCTCTGGAACTCCTTGACAGGGTTGCTCAGGGCTGAGTGCATATCTTAGCTCTAAATTCCGGAGGAGAGGCACTTCCCTCCCCTCGCCTTTGGTCCTTTCTCTACCTGGCAAAAATTTAAACTTCATGTACTCACTGTAGATACTTGAGTGTTGGCCAAAAGGTAGGGAACAACATTGGCGAGGGTGTCCTCCGGGGTAAAATGAAATACAAAGCTTATGAGTCGGAGAAGGTGCACTTGTCTAGGAAGAGTTGAGACAAGAGGAGGAATCTTTCCCAATCCGCTTGGTGCAGGGCTCGGGATCGAATACAGTGGGTGTTGCAGGGAGAGTGTATTGAGAACTGAGGCCCGAAGCACCATGTTGTGATCCTGTAGGGCACCATCCTCCTGCATTCTGTGTAAATGATGCCCTGGAGCGGTGACCCATAAGATGGGTCATCATTAGCCATACAATGAAAGGTGTCATGCAGTAAAAGTGTGGCCATTGATGGAGCACTTCAGTGTCCACCTGGGCCAGGCTCAGTGGGGGACACTGTAGGGTATAGCCCCTGGCCTCAAGGAGGTGCTTACGCTCCCATGGGCGAGGCAGGTTGTGTTAATACAACACCAGGAAGGGCCATAGGGAGCCACCGTGACCCAGAGGGGAGAGTATATATAGAGGGAGAACTTCTGGGATGCGCTGGGAATTCTGGGGAGACTGTGGAGGAGGCACCACTGGGACAAGTGACCATGCCAGGGTGGTTGCCTGCTCTCGGGAGCAGCTCCTTCTCTGGTAGTTTCAGCTCTGTGCCTGTCCCCAGAAGCTGAGCCTCAGAGTGTCTCCTCAACAAAAAGATCCTTCTCTATTTCTCCACAGCCTTCAATACCCCAAGTCCCAAACTATAGGCTGTCGATGACGATTCCAGACTGGCTCCAGGCAATCCAGAATTACATGAAGACACTACAGTATCCTTCCACCCAGCATCTGAGCACACCCAGCTGGGGATCTGGGGATTGTAAGTCTGGTGGCATGTCGGTCCCCAGTTGGTCATCAGAAGGTCTCTAAGGTTGGTGAGGTCAAGCATACAGGAATACTCCTAGATGAGAGTCTGAAAAAAATGATAACGGAGGATGTCATTGCAATGACCAGCCTTTCTTCCTTTAAGCAGGATGTGGGCAAGGATGGCGGCGGGGGGGGGCAAAGCAGGCCCTTCTGGCTTCTCTTTTCCCCTCCCCTTTCATGTCCTTTCCTGGGCTCTCCCTGAGATCCCCTTTCTCTGCTTCCTTCCTCTTGGTCATCTTGTTTCCCTCCTCCTCTTTTCCTGTATTGTACATCTGTCTTTCTCCCCTTTCCTCCTACTCTTCCTTTTTTTCCTCTCTCATTTATTTGCATTGGTCTCTGGCTGCTCATGATCTCAAGAGACCTACCCCGTGCTGCTTTTGGCTCCACAGCAACCCAGCCTGGTGACCTTGCTTGGATTCTGCATAAATCCGTTGGGGCTCTCTGCAGTGGGGGCCCTACCCCCGACTTGTGCTTGAAGAATTACTGAGGAACCCTGTGGGTCCAGGCTTGTTCAGACCAGCTAGATTTTTGATCCCAATGTCCTCAGCTTGTTTACGATCAAGATTAGATCAGTTCTGAGGGCTCCCCATGAGCAACACTGTAGGAATGAAGAGCGGAAGTGATGGTTCACTGGACACTTCTGGGATTATCCAGTGGGGAGCAGGCCACAACACATTGTCCAGAGGCCAAGCTTCTGTTGACCCTTGGCCTTTCTCCGTAGACATAAAACTTAGCCTGTCCTGGGCTGGGGTTATGGCGCAGTGGTAGCATGCTCGCCTAGCATGCGTGGGGCACTGGGTTCAATCCTCAGCACCACATAAAAATAAAACAAAGATATTCTGTCCACCTACAACTAAAAAATAAATGTTTAAAACAACAACAACAACAACAAAAACTTAGCCTGCCCTGCAAAACCCAGACACATTGCTTTGCTTTCTATTTGTCTTTTCCTACCCAGCCTTGAGGCCAAAAGGATTTTAGGAAGCACCAAGCACATGTCCAACATGCTCTAGAAGAGCCTCTTCTTCTCTGTATTATAAGCAAGAATCTTTGTGGTGGAATTTTTGGGTCTCCTCTAAAGGGACCAAACACCGGCACCTCTCCCATAGGGCTGGGTGTTACCAGATGGAAATAATACCAATTTCTGCTCATTTGGGTAGAGAGATTACTCGATTAGCCTCAGTTCCCATTTCGTGGATCACCAGCTCCCCCATGTGACACTTTCTCAGTGGAGTTCTGCAGTGATATTAGTAGAAGGTAGAAGCGACCTCCAGAGGGAGGTCAACAGTGCTGGTCCTGGCCAGAGTAGACCTGAATCCCAAGAGCTGACCCTTTTCAAAGGTGACCTACTCTTCTTCAAATATTCCAGAAGGTGACAAATTAGAATGGCTCCTCATTTCTATCTAAGACTTAGGTCTTCCCAAGGATCACCAAGCCAGAAAGTCAAGAGAATGGGTCTGGGTTGGGATGGCATTGATGGGGGCAAATTTGCATGTGCTTTACATAGCATTTACCATGCCCAAATTTACATGTGCCCTGCCGCACATACTCAGCTAAGTTTCATTGTTGTCCTGAAGGATCTGCATTTTAATTTTTCTTTTCTCTGACCCACTGCGATGGTCATTGACCTAGATCACTGATTGCAGAGAGGGCAAGAGAAACCACCCAGAGGCTGCAGGAATCTGCTCCTGGTCACCTGACCTTTGGAGCCATCACTCAAGGAAAGCAAAGCATAGACTCTTCTACCTTCTGACCTGATTTTGGTTTAGTTCGTTTAGTAGTAGGACCCCCTACTACTTTGGCTTGGACCCGGTAGCAGGTGTCAGGGTCTGGGAATTGCTTGGGTCCCGAACTGACTGGACCTGTCTCAGCTGGTTGTGGAGGTCATGAAAGAATGAATCCTGCCTCCCCTGATACAGCCTCCAAGTGACAGACAACCAGTATGCTGATCTTGCATGGGATTCACATGGTGCCACACTGACTGTGCTAGATGGGGAGAAACCTTCTGAGGAGAAAAGAGGTAATGAATATCGTACTCTACAGGGGGTGTGTTGGAGAGACTTTTCCCCCTTCACTTCAGGGCCTCAATTATTAATTGCAAGGAACTAAGAGAGAGTGGTCAGGTAATTTGTCATTATTTAATTATCAATTTATCTTGCTTTCTTTTTTTAATTTTTTTTTAGTTGTAGATGGACACAATGTCTTTATTTTATTGCTTTGTATGTGGTGCTGAGGATCGAACCCAGGGCCTCACGCATGCGAGGCAAGCGCTCTACCGCTGAGCTACAATCCCAGCCCCTATCTTGCTTTTTATGTACTAGATGTATACAGTAATTATATAAACAGGAAAAGTTGGGCATATAGCTGAATTTTTGCCAATTGAATTCTTCTTTTTTTTTTTAGTTGTTGATGGACCTTTATTTTATTCATTTATTTATATGTGGTGCTGACAATCGAACCCAGGGCCTCACACATGCAAGGCAAGTGCTCTGCCACTGAGCCACAGCCCCAGCCCCTAATTCTTTATATTTACCGGGAACCCCACTTTTTGAGTAAATTTTTGGTTAAGTAAAATAAAGACACTTCAGGGGCTGGGATTATGGCGCAGTGGTAGCGTGCTCGCCTAGCACGCATAAGGCACTGGGTTCGATCCTCAGCACCACATAAAAATAAAATAAAGATATTCTGTCACCTACAACTAAAAAATAAACATTTAAAAAAAAAGACTTCAGAATGAGAATATTTAGTCCTTCAGTTTTCTCTTTTACCTCTAATATTTTGTACATGGCATTTTTAGAAATGCCACCACGCCTGTATTGTTAATTATTTTCACAGCCTAGTCAGCAACTCCTAAGGTGGTGAGCTTGTTAAAATTGCTCTCTGCCCCACACCCTGGAGCTTCTAACTCAGTCTGAGTTAGGGTAACTGTGAATGGCAGCCACGGTTAAGAGGCATGGCCTGAAATCAGAATTTCCAGGGTTGATGTCTAGAATCTGCTTTTGAGCTCCCCAGGTGGTGGTTATGTGTGCCTGTGTCTGAGAGGCCACATAGGCTGGTGCTGGAAGGAACCCCTGTCCTTCTCAGGAGGGTGCGGAGTACCTCCTCTGTAGCTGCTTCTGTCACTGAGGAGTGCATCCATCTCACAAGTTCTTCCTGGGCTGCGGCAGCTCTAGGCGGTCATGCTTTCTTAGTGTGCCCTCTCCACATGCACTTTTTTTATGATTTGGTTTGAGGCAACAGAGCCAAACACACAAAGCAATTTTTCTATAGATTGAGAAAAATCAAGATCCAAGATCTCAGAGAACATTAGGGAATCATTGATCTCCAGAGACACCTGGTACAGGTTTACCAGTCCCTGAGCCATTCTGGGTAGCCAGCTAAATTCTAGATGTGGATAGTGTTGCCATCTTTTTAGGATTAGTAATCAATGTCAGGTGTCAGTTCAGCTATGAAAAGAAAGTGATGTTTCTAGAGTAAATTCTGTTGTGTTCTGTGTGCAATTGAAAAACCTTACTGCCGTTCATTTACCCTTCCATTCCATTCCATTCCATTCTTCCATCCTAATCCATCCACCTTTCCATCCACCCTCCCATTCCACCTATTGTCCATCTTTCCATCCATCATTCATCCTTCCATCCACACATCCTTCCATTTCACCCTTCTATCCTGACATCCATTCATCAATCTCTCCACCCACCCATTCTCTCACTTCTTCCTTATTCATTTAATAATATTTGCTAACTTAAGTATGCTGAGCTTCTGCCAAGCTTTATGGGGATATAAAGATGATTAAATAACAGTCCCAACTCTCAAAGAACTTGTAGTCTAGTAGGTAAATAAATATATATTTAAACTAATCAGAATACAGAGCAGAAAAGAGCTATTATAAAGATCCAAGGTGCTTTGAGATCTAAGTTAAAAATTAAATTTTATGACAGGCGCTGTGGCACAAGCCTATGATCCCAGCACTTTGGGAGGCTGAGACTGGAGAATTGTGAGTTCAAAGCCAGCCTCAGCAATAGCAAGGTGCTAAGCAACTCAGTGAGACCTTGTCTCTAAATAAAAAATACAAAATATGGCTGGGGATGTGGCTCAATGGTTGAGTAACCCTGAGTTCAATCCCCGGTACCAAAAAAGAAAAAAAAAATTCACAACAGGACAGTGAAGCATTTGAGGCTACTGGCTACCTTCTGAAAAGCTCCTGCTTCCTAACTCCATTGAGAAATCAGGATGCATATTTTCCTCTGCTGGATGACTGGGATCTTTGGAGTTTTCTGTCACTTTCCCTTTACATGCTTTACACAGATACAATCATACGGGGACCCAGTTCTTTGAAATTAGGAAAATGAGACCACTGAGTGGGTAAGTGGTGCATGATCTGTGGGCCAGATGACCTCTCTCTCCTACCAAAGACAGCTGCCAATTCCCTCTCCCAATCTCTATCCCTATATCCTGGTGCTCAAATATCCTAGTTAGTTGGGGGTGGAGGTGGAGGGTGCCCTTGGCCCAGGTTGAAGGTCGGGGAGGACTGAGCCTCTCTGGCTGCTCTGTCTAGTGGTGAAGTCTAACTCTTGGGGTGGGGAAGCTTATAAAATTCACTTTTTGAGGCCTCATTTGCTTGTTCCATTGGGAGGATGCCATGGAATACTGGCACTCTCCTCTAGCATGTTAACTCTTGGAGAAGAGAGTGGAGAATTGAGGGTTTTAGTTCTGCCAAGCGCAGACGCGTTTTGGTGTCTTTCTGTGAAGCCAGCTCTCTCTCCCCTGTATTCCTGCGTGGTGCCTAGTGTGGAGACAGGCGTGCTGATGGACTGACAGTCTGTGGAGACAGACTGACTACTGCATGATCAAATCCTGAGAATCCTTTGCTGTGTTCTATCCTACAGGTTAATGGAAACAGCGAAAGAAATGACCCGAGAGTCCTTACCTATCAAATGCCTTGAAGCTGTCATCCTGGGCATGTATCCTTGAAGTTATGTGTGCTTACATTTACTGCACATATGGTGACCCACGTATGGGGCTAGTTGTGCCTTCAACATCCTTAATTAACAGAGATGATGCTCATTTCTCTTTGAAGGAAGGGATCCAGTTCTCTGGTGCTTCTCTTTGACTTTTACCTTCTGGAGTTGAACCAAATCACTGCTTGGCTTCTTGGACCAACATTAGCTGAAACTGTTAGCTGTGGCCTCTATCAGGGCTAGCGCTCAGGCCAGTGGTTTGCAGATTCTCTGGTCACAAGGAGAATTCTAACGTAGAAGGACTAGAGAGAGAGAGAGAGAGTGTGGCTCTTTCTTGCATTAATCTGACATTGCCACAGGAAAAACACTCAATGGAAAACTTTGGAGTTTTCCTCGGAATCAATGCCGAGGGGGCTAGTAGCCAAACCTATGTCCAGGGAAAATGTAAGGGCAGATTGTGGAGAAGACCAAGCAAGCAGCGGCAGTGTGTTCCCTCTTGATGGAACACAACTGGCACAAGGGACTGGTCTCGCTCACACTTTCTGTTCCATTTTTCCACTACACTCTGGGCTCTTCAGCCTGAGAGGAGTACAGTCCAGAAAAACTGTAATGGCACTTATTGATGCTGATGGTAATTGAACATGATCAGATAGAAGAGCAAAGAAACTCCAAGTTCTCTGGGGTGGATGGCTGGAAGGGAGGGTGGCAAAAGAAACAGAGCAAGATATGAGCTTGAGAGATGGGGTCCCAGCTGAAACCAGCTGGGTCCTTGTGTGCTGTACTGAGAAATTGCCTTTTCCTAAAAAGCAATAGACAGCCCAGATGCAAACTCTGAAGCAGAGAAGTGACATGATCATATGTACCTTTTAGAGAGTAGCTTTTTATTTTATTTTATTTTATATTAGGGATTGAACTCAGGGGCGCTTAACCCCCGAGCCACATACCCAGCCCTTTTTAAAATTTTAAGACAGGGTCTCCCTCCTTAGGGCCTCACTAAGTTGCTGAGGTTGGCTTTGAACTTGCGATCCTCCTGCTTCAGCCTCCTGAGCTGCTGGGATTACAGGCGTGTGTCACTGCTCCTAGTGAGAGTAGCTTTCTAAAGGACAGACTGAAAAAGGACAGTTTGGAGAAGGCTGGGACGGCATCTGCAAAGCCCACTGAGAGCTATTACAGGAGGGGAGGGTGATGTTTGGACCATGGCCCTGGTGATAGGAATGGAGTTGAGGGGATGGTTTCAGGAGTTGTTAAGGAGGCAGAATGCACAGAACTTGGAGACCAACTGGATGCAGGAGTTAATAAGGAGCAAACAAAGACAGGTTTCCGGATTGGGTGACAGTGTGTGGAGGATGGGCTGGAGGGGTGAGAGTGACAGAGAAGTGGGATACTTCACTTCAGCGCAGACCTGAACTGAGAAAGCAGCAGCGAAGGAGAGGGAAAGTGGTTGGAGGTGAATCGACACTACCTGTGGACTGCTGAGATGTGAAGAGCTAAAGGAGAAAGCAACAACCCTGTATTTCTGGCTTACGTCATAGTGTCCCAGTCCAAGGGAAGGACTTAGAGGGGAGGATCAGATTTATGGGCACATGAGTTCAGATTTGGACCAGTTGAATTTGAGGCATTCAATTCAGGATGTCGGGATGGGCTATGAGCAGAAGTCATCAGGGGGATCTGCACTGGAAACGCTAATTTAGGAGCTGGGATATTTGGGGTTGCTGTTCAAGAAGTAAGAGGAGAAAACGATCAAGGACAAAACTCTTTAGTATTTTTTGGTCTCGTTGGATGCAAAGAACCCATGAAAGAGACTTCAGAGGGGAAGTCAGAGAGGTAAAAGGAAAGGTAGGAGAGAAAGGAGCTGGGGCAATCAGCAGGACGTGGGACTGGTCTAGTCTGTTCTTGGTCTCCTGGACATTGTCATGGGAGGGGGAGTTTCTTGCCTCTGCTGTGTGTAGAACACTCACAGGTCTGATCTGAAACCAGATTGTGCACAGGTGTCTTGGCTGACATCTGAAAAACAGAAACTTGAGCCTGGCTGAGGCCCCTCCCCAGCTATGCTGTGATGCCTGCTCCCTGCTTCCCACAAAGGAGATGAAATGTGTGCCTGAGGATCCCAGCAGGAGGCCAGGGCTGCGGGTCAGGGCAACAGATGGCTGAGGGCCCCAACTCTTTAGTGGCAGGAATGAGCCACAGCTGTTTAGCAGAGCCCCTTGCAAGTTTAATAGGGGCGAACAATTGGCCAGGGATCTGCTGGAGGAGATCAGTGAAGAACACAGGCCCAGGCCCTTTTCTGGGTGGATGAGCTAACCTCAGACTCTTTGCTGCTGGGCATCTGAGTGCACCTGGATGTAGGTTATCACCCTCCCCACCCAGTTTTGTGCATCTAAGCTCCCTGTCACTGAAATTATCTACAATCTTTGGGGATCATGGGGAATAGATCTGTGGCAAAACTCTGGGCCTGTACTGGCTCTTCCTTTGTTCTTATCCGTGCTACATTTCAGAACAGTCCAGGGAAGGTGGGGAGGCTAGAGAGATTCAGCTCACACTGCTGAACTCAGTGAAATCTGACTCTGGGAAACAGACAAGAAACACAGACCTAAATTCTAAAAGTTGCAGCATCTTTGTCTTCTCTTTGCTGTGCGTCAGCATCCTCGTGTCCTGCTTTGCCCTTAGGGACAGTGGAAAGATGGCTTGGGCCATCGTCTGTCTCCTGCAGACACTTGTGCAGGTCCTGGAAAAGACCTTGATGACTCGGAAGCTATTTCTTTGTCTGTGTAGAAGCTTATGTCCCTTGACCTGCTCTGCCTTGTTTTCTCTTTTTGTACTTTAGCCCAAGTTTAGGATTAGCTCCTGAAAAGCCACTTCTTTTTATCTTGCTGAAGCACATATACACACTTTTACATGCATGCTGGATACATAGATCTTTGGTTCTAAATTATTTTCTGAATTATAGCAACAATTTCTGAGGGCCTCACTGACTGTGGTAGGCTTGCTCATGGTGCTGAAGGACTAGTAAAAGTTACAGGTATGATATGAGAGAGAGGGTCAGCATTTCCCTAGACACGGAGTGCTAGCAGATTATCCAGGGGTTTGGGGTGCTGCTATTTTCTTTCCCACGGAAATACTCAGGCTGCTTCCTCACCCTCACCCGAGGCTTCACTGACTGCCATAATGATGGAATAAATCCTGGATAGCAGTGACTTGTGATGTGACAGACTAGTGATCTCTCCTGTCCCCTCCCCACTCCCACTTCCCCACCTGGCTGACTCTACTTTGTCCTCCAAGACTAATTCTGGTGTTGCTGTGCTGAGGCTCCTCTTCTGTCTACCCAGAGATTACAGAGCTTGCCTCTCTTACAGCATGTATCACACTATGTTTTGGACTTGTTTTTTTTTTTTTTGTAAAACATATATAACATAAAGTTTAACCATTTTCAAATATGTAATTCATTGACATTAAATCTATCTATAATCCTGTGCGACATTACTGCCATTCATCTCCAGAACTTGCTCATCGTCCCAGTTGGAACTACATACCCATAAACAGCTCCTGTTGCCTCCTCCCAGCTCCTGGCAATCACTATCCTCCGTCTGTCTCTATGAGTTTAACTATTTTAGGCACTTCAGATAAATGAAATCACACAGATTTTGACCTTTTCTATATGGCTTATTTCATTTAGCATAATATCTTCAAGGTTTATCCACGTTGTTGCATATTACAAGATTTTTTTTTTTTTTTGACAGTACTAGAAATCAAGCCCAGGACCTCATGCATGCTAGGCAAGCTCTCTACCACTGGCTATATTCCCAGCTTAGGATTTTCTTCTTTTTTAAAGGATGAATAATACTCTTTGTTATATAGATACTACGTTTTATTTATCCATTTATCCATTGATGGATATTTGGATCATTTCCATGTTCTGGTTCTTGTAACTAATGCTGCTGTGAAACTTAGTGTACTCTGGAAACTCTGCCTGCTGTTCTTTTGGGTACTGTGACTGACTGATGTTAGTTAGCTTGTTCTCACTGTGACCAAACTACCTGACAACAACTTAGAGGAGGAAAAGTATATTTGGGCTCATGGTTTCAGGGGTTCAGTTCCTGGTTGGCCAGTTTCATTGCTCTAGACCTGAGGTGAGGCCAGGCATGATGCAGGAAAGCTGCTAAGCTCATGGCAGCCAGGAGCAGAGAAGGAGAAGGGGTGGGGGGAATGAGGTACCAGGGACAAAATTTAAACCCAATGGATACCCTCAGTGATCTACTTCCTCCAGCCATACCCTGTCTGCCCACAGTTATCACCCAGTATGGTAGTCCTTTCACATTATTCATCTGTCAAATGGACTAATCCCCTCGCTAGGTCTCAGCTCTCGTAATCTAATCATGAGCTTTTGCACTTCATGTGCAGCCATAACAGGCATATGCCCAGAACAGAATTGCTGGATCATATGGTGATTCTGTTTTATTATTTGATTACCTCACATCCATTTTGAGCCTGCCTCCCACCCAGACCTCCAGAGAAGGCTGTGTTCTTCATCTTGGGCCTCACAGTCTACCGAGCAGCCTGACAGGCACAGGGCACACTCACTAATGGTGTTGCCTTACAGTGATTTCAACAACTGAAGAATGTCTTCATTCCAGCCTCAGAGAACTCACCCCAGAAAGTAGGTAGGAATTTATGTGAGAGGACTCCGAGGATGTGATCTTACTCTCTTACTGCCAGTAATCTCATATGATGAAGTCAAGAGAAAGCAGGTGAACATTTTTATAGGGAGGAGCCGTCTGATTAAACTGAGGGCAGAAGACAAGGCTGTCCTCTGGCTGAGGGCTGGGTTCTGTCAACTTCTTCCTTTTTGGAGCACCTGAGTTCAGCCCCCACTGAGTGCTATCCTTTTAAGCCTAAGAAAGTGTAGCCTCACAACCTAAGGTTCATTCTTTGAGCAAGCATTAAACAGGCCCTTCTGGGCCTATGCTGGGCCCAGGGGATAATGGATGCCAGACACAACTGCTGCCCTCTCAAGATACAGTTACAGTACATGATGGGTAAGCACCATAGTGCTCTGAGAGTTCTTGTGCATGGAAGGGTCAAGTAAGCTAGGCTGAGAGAAGTCAGGGAAGACACAGCCCTCAGGAAGAGGGAGAGGGCAGAGCAGTGAGGCTATCCACCAGCCAGAGTGCAGCTTGTGTGAACCCTGGGAGCAGAGGGCACAAGCCCGCAGCTTCTTTTCACTCATGATTCCCATGAGATCCCAAAGATCTCAGCCAGGTTTGAATCACCCACACTATATGGCTGATGTGTGAGTGAAGCCAAAAATTAAGTTATTACTACAATAGAAATACAGTGTCGTGGAGAGTTTAATGTTTCTTCATATCATAGTCATTTTGTCACAGCCGTATAAAGGACTGTGTAATACCGAGCAGCCCGAAAGGCACAGGGCACACTTTTAAAGGACCTTTAAAATCATCTAAATGTTTGGTTATAGTTGACTTCATATTATGGGGGAATAGATGTGCTCAGGGCAGTGGGCACAGAACTCTGTATTTTTTATTGTCTCAGAGTGAATTCTCCAGAACTGTCAAGGGTCCTCCTGTCGGTCGGTGTTGTAGCCAGGGTAGGGGGAAAAGGGGACTGTACAAAGGATTAAGGAGCAGGGGTCAAATTGTGGCAGGATGTGGACTATGTCCTGGAGAAGATGAGACATTGAGAACTTTTAAGTGGAAGAGCGACATAGTGCAGATTTTTGACTAAATAGGTCATTCTGGCCGTTGTGTGGAATTGGAGAGGGGGCAAGCTCTGGTGAAGGTGGGTTCTCAGAGTGGAGAACGGCACCCACTATGAACACTTACTATGCACAGGACACTGTGTTGACCACCTGGATTAGTATTTACCTTAGAAGCACTCTGGGGCCACCAAATTATTTTTAGTAGAGGAGTGACAATATTTGTGAGTTTTCAATATCCCTCTCCAGAAAAGCTGAGCAGAGGGACTCAACAGCCTAAGCAGGCTGGTTGGGATTTCAAGAGAATGTGATGCCTCTCATCCATTGTTCCAGTACAGGGAGGCGGTGGGACCATTACTTGAAGCTGCACCTGTGGAGTTGCTAGGTTAAAACCAAGGTAACAGTAAGAGACTGTTACTAAATCCAAATGGGCCAGTGAGTGGAGAGTGCCAAGGTGTGAATACTTGTGGGCTGGGGGCTGAGAGGAACTTTGGGGTTCATGTGTGGAGGCAGCTGTTCTGCATGGTACCCCAGGCTGCTGGCATGGTTACACCAGGGCCTGAGAGCACCAGATGAGGTGCAAATGTGACCCCTTATGACTTCTCTCTGCTCTGTACCATGTAGATCATCAAACAAGCCTGCCTCTCACATCTCTATTGCCTGGATTCTGGTTTTCATTTCTCACTTTGGACTACAGTGTATTGGTCTATTTCAAACATGGTAGTCTAAGCACATCATTCTGACTGCATAAAAGAAGAAGATGAAGAAGAAAAAAGAGCATCTTGAAGAGCTTTTAATCCCCTGTAGAAAGCAAGGAAAAAGTGCTTTCGTGTTTTTTTTGTTTTTGTTTTTGTTTTTTGCATTATTTGATTACTAAAGATGGCAAGTTGTTCTCTTTGTCCCATATTAATTCAGCTTTGGTATGTACCATTTAGTTGATACTCAAAGATATCAAGTGGATCCTTTATAAAAGGATGTGGATAGGTTAGATGTGGGCCTGCTCAGAGGCAGAAGCATAGATTCATTGACTTCTGTGAGTTCGTTTTCCTTTCTTGGGAGTCCATCCTGTGAATTTTCTCTTCCTTGACTCAGATTGTCTAAGATACTTAACCAATGGACAGCCTTCCATTGAGCGATTCCCCATCAGCTTTAAAACCTACTTCTCAGGAAACTACTTTCACCATGTTGTGCTGGGGATTTATTGTAATGGCCGCTATGGCTCACTGGGCATGAGCAGAAGGGCTGAGCTGATGGACAAGCCATTGACCTTTCGGACTCTGAGTGACCTTATCTTTGACTTTGAAGACTCTTACAAGAAATACCTGCACACAGTCAAGAAGGTCAAGATTGGGCTCTATGTCCCCCATGAGCCTCATAGCTTCCAACCCATTGAGTGGAAGCAGCTAGTCCTCAATGTCTCAAAGATGTTGAGGGCTGACATCAGGAAGGAGCTAGAGAAGTATGCCAGGGACATGAGAATGAAGGTAGGTGCTGTGAAGACAAATTTATGCCAAAGAGCTCTTTTCCTACTTCCTTCCTCTCCCCACCCCCACCTCCACCCCTTTTGCTCCAGGCTTCAAATTTCTAGGATGGTCACAAGTTTCCTGAGGTTATCTTGCTTAATGGTCATCCTTGTAAATTGGAAAATGTAAGCCATTTATTATTATTATTTATTTATTTATTTTTTTGGTACCAGGGATTGAACTCAGGGCTACTCAACCACTGAGCCACATCCCCAGCCCTATTTTGTGTTTTATTTAGAGACAGGGTCTCACTGAGTTGCTCAGCGCCTAGCCGTTGCTGAGGCTGGCTTTGAACTTGTAATTCTTCTGTCTCAGCCTCCTTAAGTGCTGGGATTACAGGTGTGCATCACCACGCCCGGCTTATTTATTATTTGATAAAGACAACTGCAATCTCTTTGTACATAATATAGTTGGGCCTTCATACCTGTGGATTCTGCATCTGCAGTTTCAAGCAACTTTAGATTGAAAATATTTGGGAAAAAATTGCATCTGTACTGAATATGTACAGACCTTTGTATTGTCATCATTCCCTAAACAATAAAGTGTAACAACTGTTTTCATAATATTTACATTGTGTTAAGTATTACAAGTAATCTAGAGATGATTTAAAGTACATGAGAGGATTGTGTAAGTATAAGCAAATATTATACCATAGATTTGGGTAATCTGCCAAGTTCCTAGAACCAGTCCCCTGTAGGATCATGAGGACAAAAATCAGAGCTAAAACCCAATTAGATGTTAAAATTAAAGCAATATCTTGGCCTACAATTTCTTCTATGAAATCAGATCTAAAATGTTGTAGTTTTATGTTAAAGCTCTAATTTTGTTCTGTTTTGACCAATCATTCCAGTGTACTTGGAACTAAGTGGTTTCCCAGGACAGCTTTTTCAGTATTAAAACCAGGAAAGGAGCCAGTGCAATGGTGCAGACCTGTAATCCCAGTGGCTCGGGAGGCTGAGACAGGAGGATTGTGAGTTCAAAGCCAGCCTCAGCAAAAGCAGGGTGCTAAGCAACTCAGTGAGACCTGTCTCTAATAAAATACAAAATAGGGCTGGGGACATGACTCAGGGGTCGAGTGCCCCTGAGTTCAATCCCTAGTGCCCAAAACAAAACAAAACAACAACAACAAAACACCAGTAAAACCAGGATGAGTTGGTCTCCCTGCTTTATGATCTGTTTGAGTCACATCTCTGTTCTGCTGTCTAAGTTGCAAAGCCTTGTGGCGTATTCTAACCTGGCATCACAATAGCAAACAAAGGAGTATTCACTGTGTAGGCCTTATTACTGACATGATGCCAGCTTATCCATGTCCCTCCAGGGCTTGTGGAGTCATTACAGGAAAGCCCCTGCACACACTAAACACCCGGGGGAAAGTGTTTATGTTGACTTCAGGCTTGGTTATGTTCAGCACCTGAACCTTCACTCTGTTGGTCCTGGAGTGGAGCTTTTGATAAATTGAAGCCACTCTGCATGTGCCTGGGCCAGGAGATGCAGAGGAAGAATATGTTGGTCCTTGGGGCACTATAGCTGAGGCTTTATCTTTGCAAGCAGAGGATCTTGCCAAGAGACCAAACAGCCCCAAGAGGCCAAAGCATTGGACTCAGTTCCCCCGTCTGCCATGGAAAAGGGGACACGATGTGATGATCCATATCGCCCTCTGGGAAGTGGTGCTTTCGCTTCTTGCCCGTGCAGGGAGGAATGCATGTGTCTCTGGAAGTCAGCCTGTCGGTGCCTCTGAGTCGTGGAATCATGGACTGGCTGTGGGCTGGGATGCTATGCCGTGGGAGGACGTGGGGTGAGGGTCCTTTAGGAAACAGCGTGGTAATGCCACGTATCTCCTTCAGATCTTGAAACCTGCAAGTGCCCGCTCTCCGACCCAAGTGAGAAGTCGGGGAAAATCCCTGTCCCCCCGAAGGAGACAAGCAAGCCCCCCAAGAAGGCTCGGCAGGCGAGACAAGTCGTGAGTAATATTTCTCGTCCCCAAGACAAGGCCCAGCACACACATTTGTGGGGTTGTCCTGGCCCACAGGAACAAAGCTGTGTCCTGGGTTTGGCATTTGAACAGTGATCCCCAAGAGAACTGCCCTTATTCAGGGGTCATGTATGGAAAATGATCCACTTTGCACATCACCCCCTTTACTCTTGCCTTGCTGACTATGGGTTGTGTACACACAAGAAGGGCTAAGCCCCAGGTGGCCTGAGAGAAAGAACAGCCTGGAAGCTAGGTAGACTAGAAGGAGCACTAGACCTAGAATTAGGAAACCTCAGTCTAGAACCAGGTTAGCCACTTAGGAGCTATGTGACCTTGGGCATGTATTTTAACCTTGCCAGATGTAAGTTTTCTCACCCATAAAATGAGATTGTTAGAATTTAGGATTTTCAGCCACGCACGGTAGCACATGCCTGTAATCCCAGCGGCTCGGGAGGCTGAGACAGGAGGATTACAGGTTCAAAGCCAGCCTCAGCAAAATCGAGGCACTAACCAACTCAGTGAGACTCTGCCTCTAAATAAAACACAAAATATGGCTGGGGATGTGGCTCAGTGGTCAAATGCCCATGAGTTCCCCGGTAACGCCCTCATGACCCCCCCATAAAAGAATTTAAGATTTTCCTAAAACTCTGTAGTCAACTGGGTCCTGCAAAAGTGGGATTGCCATTAGTGGGTGGTGGCATCAGAAATACCTCCTAGGCTCCTCCTCTTCTTTGGCTAACCCTCCTGTTTTAGCCCCGGGGTTAGTAATTCCACACCTACTTCTGAGGTCATAATGACCCACTTAAGATATGACAGACTGGAGCTGCTGAGGATGCCCAGAGTAACCAGCAGTAATCCACTGGCAAACACTTGAGCTATAATTATACTGGGGAAAATGCTGCTTTTCCTAATAATAGCAGCATGCTCTGTCACATGAGCCTTTGGCCATGATGGGGACAGTGCACATGGTCTTGGTTGAGTCCCAGCTCTGCCACAGATGGGCTGTGCAGCTGGACAGATCTTGGTCCTGTGCAGCTGGACAGGTCCTTGGTCCTTAGGGAACCTTAGTTTTCATCTATACAAAGAATAAAAATGCATCCTTGCCTATCTCACAAAGTTGTTGAAAGGATTCAATTAGATCTTTTGACAAGAATAACTAGTGAATGGTGAACAAGCCCATTACTACCAGCACGTCAATCCTACAGAGAGAGCAGGGAATGGTTTTACAATGTTTATTTTTATTATTTATTTATTTATTTATTTATTTGGTACTGGAGATTGAACTCAGGGGCACTCAACCACTGAGCCTTATCCCCAGCCCTATTTTATGTAGAGACAGGGTCTCACTGAGTTGCTTAGCACCTCGCGGTTGCTGAGGCTGGCTTTGAACTTGCGATTCTCCTGTCTCAGCCTCCCTAAGTGCTGGGATTACAGGCTTGCGCCACGGTGCCTGGCTTACAATGTTTATTTTCAGATAAAGAAACCAGAAGACAAAAAGCGTTGGTTACCTTGTCCTATTCCTAGTTACTGGCCAGTGAGGGAGCTGGGGCTCACATTTGGAGGCTGGAAAGAGACTTGAAAGGGCAGATATCTTGGCTAAAGTTTAAAAATGGATTGAGGTGGATGAGGAGAGGCAATTCTCTCCCCATTTCCCTTTTTTTTGGCGGGAGGTATACTGGGGATTGAACTCGGCCACTCGACCACTGAGCCACATCCTCAGCCCTATTTTATATTTTATTTAGAGACAGGGTCTCACTGAGTTGCTTAGCGCCTCGATTTTGCTAAGGCTGGCTTTGAACCTGTGATCCTTCTGCCTCAGCCTCCCACTGCACCTGACTCTCCATTTCCTCTTATACCTTGATTTCTGAGTTACAGATCCAGGGAAGAGGCTGTCGGGCTACTGGGGAGGGGAGAGAGAGAGGGATGTGGATGAGAACAAAAAGAAGGGGGCTGTAAGAAGCAGGGCCCATCAGAAGCTCCAGGCCCCTCCTTCCCTCTCCAGATGTCAGCTTCTGTCATTCCTCAGACTAGATCCCAGCAAATTCTGGCTCCCAGAGTTATGTCTGCAGAGAAATGACTTCTCTGCTTCTGCCCACGGCCTTCACCAAGCAGGCTTTGCTTTTGGCAAGGAAGAAAGAGACAAGTATGATTATGATTTAATAAACTCCAGGAATCCTACCGTAGGACGGTGAGTACCACAAAGGGTTTGGTGACCACACTGTGCTATTATTTCAGCATTACATAAGGCCAGCAAGTCAGCTCTAAATATGTTGGGTACCACAGGGCAGGTTGGGAGTGGCCCAAAGGATGGAAATGACCTTAATAGGCAAAGGGCCCATCAGCTGTGGGGTCCCAGCCCCTGTCTGTGCATGGATAATTTTAGTGGCTTTATATCCCCAGCCACTTCCTCCCTACAGCTGAAGCCACTGAATTCCACTCCATTTTTGCACTTGTCTAAACAATCTCTTTAGAAAGGAGGATCTGTGTCACTGGGCTGACACAGCTGAGTGGGCAGTGAGTGGCTATGACTGTATGAGCTGAGATTAAGTTTCCAGAGGGAGATGGGGAAGCCCCTCTACCCATGAGTCCTTTCTCCTACTCTGTTGCCCTAGGAGTGTTTAAAGTGTCTTCTACACACAAAGGTCAGTTTTCTCCCCAGGGTTTTTTTTTTTTCCTAAATATGTTTTTAGTTGTAGATGGACACAATATATTTATTTATTTATTTTATGTGGTGCTGAGGATCGAACCCAGTACCTCATGCATGCAAGGCAAGCGCTCTACCACTGAGCTGCAATCCCAGCTGCCTCCCCAGGGTTCTTTTTTTTTTAAGTTGTAGATGGACACAATGTCTTTATTTTATTGCTTTGTATGTGGTGCTGAGGATTGAACCCAGGGCCTCACACATGCGAGGCAAGCGCTCTACCACTGGGCTACAGTCCCAGCCCCATCCCCAGGGTTCTTAAAGAGAAAGGATGATGGAGTTTGAAGTTCATGTTTCAAAGGCCCTCAAACCCAACTCAGCTCTCCCCCAGCTCTGGGCCATAGTGCCCTTATAGATCTTCACTGAGGGACGTTCGCAGTGGTAGTTAACTGGGACCAACTCGCAAAGAGCAGGGTTAGATAAGCAGTGGGAGATTTTGCCTCTCATGGTGGTAAGCAAGGACACTCCCCGTTAGGTCTAGGGGGTCAGGGATGGTGAATGCTCTGCAAAGCCCAGGACCTTCATGCTCAACAAGCAAGCTTTTGCTGCACATGTCAGTACAGCCCCCACTGAGCCTGTGTGCATGCTCACCAAGGTCCTTTCCATCCCTGATGGGTCCCAACTCTCGGCTTGCTGCCTGGGACCCGGGTGAAAAAGAGGGAACTGACAGGAGTTTTCTGGCTTGGCTGACTATGTTGCCATTGGAGTGACCATGTGGAACATTCTTCTTTGACGGGACCAGTGTCCATAAGGACCCAAGAGAACCTCTTTGTTTTCTCTCTCCATATGGCTCCTTTCCCCCCCTTCTGTCCCTCCCTTGTTCATGTTTCTTTTCCTTTTTCTTTTCTTCCTTTCTGATTTCTCTCCTTCATCATCTTCTCTGGCATTTTGTGGCTCTAGTGGGCTCTGCTCACCCTACTGGAGAACCTCTGGGTCCCAGAGGTTACCACACTTCACCTCAAAATAAGGTTCCTTTGCCATAGGGTCACAAGTTGGACAATGCAAATCCTGCCTCATTCTTTCAGGGAGGATTACGCATCTCCAGTCTCTGGGTGAGTGAGGACAGAGGCTGTTTATGAAGTCATAGAGAATGAATTTGATTCTGTGGTTTAATCACATTGAAGTTATTTTGAATAGGATCATTCAGTGAAGTCATTCTCCTTAGATCCCAACCAAGAAAACATTCCTAGGACAGAAAGAAGGAAACCTCCTTAGAGTTAGAAAAAGAAGACTCAGAAGACTATGGAGGGAAAAGCAAACCTCCCATATGGTGTGAAAAGAGCAGTCTCTACTCAAATGACTTCCCCTTGAGCTCCTCATAGGATTTCATATGGCCTGGGGTCCCTAGGGACACTTGAAGAAACCGAGATGGGATGGTGGGCCTTATTAGGACAGATCAGGCCAGGCAGAGTGAGCCAAGAACCTCTGTGAGCCCTGCAGGGTTGGACAGGGTCAGGATTCCTGGAGCTGAGGGATTCTGGGTCATAGAAAAGAGAGATGACATCAGAGCCAGGAAGTGGTGCTCTGGGTTTGCAGACAGTGGCCTGTAGCTCTTGAACTCTGGCCAGAGCCTCCTGCCTGGGGAGGGCTTAAGGGATGGGCCCAGGGCGGAAGAATCTCTTCAGAGCCCATTCTGTCTTGGCAAGGACTCCCTGTTTATGTAACAACTTCAACTGTTTGCCCTATCAGCTGCCAACAGTGGTGCCCAACATCCTGGGAAGCAAGGAATATGAGAGAGGAGCAGGACTGGCCTTGAATGAGGGTGACAGGTGTGAACAAACCCCTCTGCCCTCTCAGCATTCTTCCAGCTGAGGCCATACTTTCTCCATGGCCTACCCAGATAAGCCATAAATGCTAAATTGGGGCTTGGTCTAATTTGGTTCCTGTCAGACCTGTCAGGAGAGGAAGGCCCGGAGTCTCTGCTTACACTTGTAAATGCTGGGCCGATAGCACCCTTAACACAGAGGACTAAGGGATTAATATTAGGGTACACCTTTACCATGCATCCCTTCCAGGAATCCCAAGTCTGCGTGTGACGTGGCTACATTGGTCCTCTTGCGTGTCTGTGTGGGTGGGTGCATGTCAGCACCCGTGCCTCACACAGCCCCTTATCAGAGGGTAGAAGAGAGACTGGGGGCTCAAGGGGGAGCTCTGTAGACTTTCCTTCCGCTTACTGCCTCTTTTCTTAAACCCAGCCTCAAGGGGACACACACCTCCTTGTATGTTAAACCCTAGGATGTGGTGATGTCTTCATGGTCCCCAACATGCTGCCTTCGTTTTCTGGTTCTGAGGCTTCTTGTGGCCTCACCAGTAGCAGTACCCCACACCAAGGCTGCTTGGTGCGCAAAGGACTCAGTGTGGCACTGTCCAAGTTCAGGTAGCAGTGGGGAAGAGCAGCCCAGAGAGGTGCTGTCCACGTGATACCTTCTCTATGGAACCACCCTGCTCCCAGCCTCTGACCTGCTGCTCCTGGGGTGCTGACCCACAGTCAGGGTTAAGGGTAGACTGGGATGGGGCCATCAGGCTTTTGCCTTAGTTTACCCCAGTCACATTTATGTGAGGACAGATGAGGCTGGGACCATCCGTTTGTGTGTGGAGAGAGTAGGGCCCCCTCGTTCCTCCCATAAAGGGAATCAAAGCAAACAGAATCTCACCCCTTCCTCTTGAAACAGAATGCTGCTCCAGAGCCTTACAGAAGGGAAATCCTTTGATTCCCTTGCCATGTTTGGACTGGGGATGCGCCTGGAGAACAACGTTCAATCTAAAATAACCCAGGATCTGCTGAGAGGTTTTGGGCAAGCACAGACCCAGCTGAATCATCATCCTGGTGCTCGTGTTTCTTAAAAATAACCCCTTGGCAATATTCTAATTATAAATGGGGAGCACTGGAAGAGGCCTCCACACACACCATAGCTCCCCAGCTCTGGCCCTGAGATGAGCTGGCAAGGACTGAGCGCTATTTCTGGCTGCGCCCAATAGGCAGGTGGCATGCTGTGATAACCCACTTCTATCCTTTGCCAGGCCAGGAAGCTGCAGTCACTGCTGCTGTGAAAGGAAAGGGTTTCATCTCCTGGGCAGTTCACCAGGAACTCTCAGCCTGGCTCTTCTTCCACCAGAATTAGCCTTTTACTTCCCCTGGATTTGGAGGCCTAGGGATGGCAGACAGGGTGGGGATACAAAGGGAGGAGACCTCCTCATCACTTACCTTTAGGAGTACACAAGCTGTAATTACAGAATCATATTCAGCTTAATGAGTAGGCAGGGTCCCTACATGGCTTTGAGGAGTAAAGCCTCTCCTATACAGAAGAAAAACAAAATCTTCCTACTTGTTAATTCTTCAAATGTTGTCCTGGCAACTTGAATTCCTGGCTTAGGACTTGGTTCAAATAAAATATTCCACGATAAAAGTAGCATATGAGGCCTTATCAGCCATTTACACATTAGGTTGGAGAGGTAAATACTCAACAGAGGGACTCACAGATGAATTTGCTTAGACCTTGCTCTCAAATTGTTCAGTTTTCAAGCATCGTGAATCAGCAGGATTCTTTAACAGATGAACATAAGAAACAGCAAGTAGTGAATTGTGAGGGTGGAAAGTGTCAGGAAATACTTCATGGAATAGGGGGCATTTGGGTTGGACCTGGAAGGATGACAAGATATAGGGAAGGGCACTGTAGATAGGCCAAGGTGCAGAGGCAGGAGTGGCCATGGCATCCTCAGGTGCTTTGGTTGGGGTGAGGCAGCTTGCTTGCTCATGATGGGCTGCAGGTTCTGGGGACTAACCCTGGCCCTACCACTTGCTAATGGTGTGACTCTGCTTTGAGCAAGTTCCCCAACTTCATTGCTTTCTGTTCTATAAAAGGGATGGTAACAGTATCAATGTTAGTAAGTTATGATGAGAATTAATAAGTCCATCCTTGTAGAACAGTACCTGGCATGTTGTTTGTGCCTGATAGATTAAAACTTTTTGTAAGTGATTTCTTGGCCCCTGGAAAATACAGGGGAACTAGAGGAAGTGCTAAGGAAAGATCTAGAAGAAGGAGGCCAAAGACTCCCAAACTAAATTTCATCTCTCTTCAGTTGTGCCAATCACAGAACATGGGTAAAAGTAGAGTAAAGTCTTAGGAACACATCAACTATGAAGAGGATGGTGAAAATCCTGTTCCTCAGGACTGAGGAGCTCCAAAGTGACTGGCCAAAAAGTGATTTCTCTGTGGTGGCCTGTGGCCAGCTAGCTACAGTGGACACAAGCCTACAGTTTAGGGACCAATGAGTAAACTTTGTCTTCTTGACCCTGTCTTGTAGCCTGTTCTGGCCACTGACTTCCCAGATGCTGCTGGGCACAGGACTGAGAGAAACAGGCCAGTACAGATCTATTTCAACACCTGGAAAATATTAAGCTAGCATCTTACTGGCAGTATTTTCATGCGTGAAGGGCAAAAATTATTTAGCTTCAGAACGATGCTAGGTGTTGAGGACGATGCTAGGCCAGGAAGAAAGTGTGCACTTGAGCTGGGCAGGGTGGCACACACCTGAAATCCCAGCTATTTGGGAGGCTGAGGCAGGTGGATTGCCAAGTTGGAGGCCAGCCTAGACAACTCAGACCCTGTCTCAAAGCAAAATAAAAAGGAATGGGGCTGTAGTCCAGTGACAGAATGCTTGCCTAGCATCTGTAAGACCCTGAGTTTAATTACCAGTACTACAAAAATAAAAAATGTACCTAGAAGGTTCTAGGGCAGGACTATAGCTCACTGGTAGGGAGCACATGCTTATCCGGCTTGAGGCCCAAGGTTTAATCAATGACAGGTTGGGCAAGGACCCTAGAGCAAGGGATTCTCTTGTTAAGCACAGGAACTGCTTACTTTGCAGGGATAACAGGAGATCCAAGCAGCCACCATGGTTTACATCCTACATAGTTTAGCAGGGTTATGGGGAAGACAACTCACCCTGAAAAGGGAGTGTGACTCCTGACTTCACTTAGGGTGCCGCCATTTCTCAATGAGTGGAATTAGAACTTGCTAGTAAGTTTCTACTCCACACACTAACCTTCCTCAGGTTGACTCAATACCCACTGTTACCAGCATCGAGTGTGAATTAGCACTGTGAGCTAATGGAGGGAACTGGTATCAACAGGATCAGGTTTGGCTGTGGGTAAGGCTGGGTTGAAGCTGATGACTTACACATGATTCACTATTATGTGAAAGCAGCTCAGCAGAGGTGGTATGGAGCTTCTGTCTGCTCTGACTTCTTTAGTGACCAACTTGAGGTTCACGTTCCATTATCACTTCCACATTGTCCTCAGTAGGAAGTTAGAGGGAAAGAAAAGGATGAAGGGCGCATGCCAATTGTCTAAGAGGAGACTTGGTAGCCAAGTGCCACACACTTCCGCTTCAGTCTCACTGGCTGTGCGTCAGCCCAAGCCCAGGCTGGCTACCGGGAGGCTGGGGCATATAGACTGTATTCTAGGCAGCCAGGTGCTCAGCTAAAAGTTGGGGTTGGGGATTTCTTAAAAAGGGGAATGTTGATATTGAGAGACAACTAAGGCTGCCACACACAGATCACTGAAAACATCAGCTACAAAAATCATCTACTACAAACGTAGTTTCCATTTGGAGAAGGAATATGTGCTTTCATAGTTACACCACCAGGAAAAGTGGTGTCCATATTTTAATTGCTGTAGGAATTAACTTTCATTTATTCCTTCTCTAAAGTAAGGAATGTAACTTCCTGCTTCTCCCTGGGCAAGTGAATTTTTTATTACTGAATTTTCTAAAAGTAGAATATGCTGGGGAGGTGAGAAGTTCACTTACCTTTCTAAACATGTGTCTTAGGCTGATACTAATGTATGGAGAGTCTGCTTTGAGGGAGAAAGTCTCAAATCAGCTGTTTGTAAAGATGATGTCATCTCAGGCAAGGAGACAAAATAGAGGCTTCACGTCAGGCTTTCTGACAAAATGAACAAGAAATATATGGACTCCTTAAACCTGACTTGTAAGAATCATAGTTCTCTCCACCTCAGTGGGCTGAGGACCAGGGCAGAAATCTAAGTTTGAATCCTCAAGCAAAATTGTTCCCTTTAGCTGTCAACCCAAGCAGGGCCCTCACATGGGTCCTGGAGGACACTCTTCAGGCCTGTGGCAGTGGTCCTGTTTAAAGGGAATGGCTAATCTACAGGGCATGACTAGACTGGAAGCTTTGGGCTCTTTGATAAAACATGCAAGAGTCTACACACAGTGTTGGGATTCTACCAGCAGTCAGCTGCATTTATTAGCATTGTGGTGAGCCCCAGGAACCATAGAAGACACAAAGAAGAAAGAGGCATGGGTCTTGACTGATAAAAGACATGTGGTCTAGCTGAGAAATAAGCCCATGGAATACACAGAAAATAAATACTACACTTTTTGTTTTTTACTGGGGCCAAGATCCAAGTCAGGGAAGGTTTCTGAAGTCAAGTTTCAGATGGGTCATAGACTTAATAAAAAGTCAAGAAAGGAAGTACGGAATTTGTTGGCAGAGATTAACGCCATTCATTGAGCTAAGCTGATTGAAGCTGACAGGTTATTTCTAGTTGAATAAGTTGGGCCACTTTCCTGCCAGGGGAAAACCATATGCTGTTAGGAAAACTTTCAAAGGTGCAAACTAAGAAATTTTTTACAATTATATTTTCATCTAAGAACAAGGTTCATATGTAACTTAAAAATGTTTTTCTTGTAAAAATGACCAAATGTGAAACTTGGATTAGAACTCACTACACACTGAACATCCTAAGACTGGTTTGTAGTCTTGGTTACCTCTTATCCCAGGTGAGAAGAGGCTGAGTAGGAAAAGGAAAAATTGCGAGATAAACCACAAGAAGGCTTAGGTGTTGTATGTATTTAGAAAGTCACCTAGGAAATGTCTGTCATGTTGACAGATGATGCGCTACTAAGTGATTTCTGCCCCCTCCTAGCTGCAAGTACTTTCTTATATAACTTCACGTAAATATATAGGCACAGTTTTATATTGATATTGGAAAGTTCTTTAGAAAATATTTCTTAGGGCCTGGGGATATAGCTCAGTTGGTAGAGTGCTTGCCTTGCATGCACAAGGCCCTGGTTTCAATCCCCAGCATCACAAAAAGAAAAAAAAACTGTTTCTTAGGAAAGATATGCTTTGCCACTGAATAACTTCCATAATGACATGCTCTTTTCAGAAAATTTTGGAAAATTCACCTTGATTTTATACATTCAGGTCTGGAATATTAACCATCTGTCAATGGTAACTAGGATCCTCTCCCAGAATCTGGGTCATCTCAGTCACCCTGTAATGCCTGAGCTTCACTAGGAAATCAGCTTCCAGGAGAATTTGACTTTAAGTTTATAGCATATGTGACTTTTTAGACAGTTGCAATGTATACCAGTACTGGGTTTCAAAAGTTATCATGTGACCAAATTGTCTTAAAGCTGAAAAAGTTCATTCAACACCCTGAAAATTTTTCATCTCTACATTAAAAGCCTGCTAGAATGTTCCTTAAAACCCATAAAGGCAGACTTAAGAACAAGAAGCAGAATTGGGAGCTCAGGCTGGCAGAGTGGGGGTGGAAGGTGGAAGGAGTAAGACATGGAGCAGAAGGGTCAGGAACACTGAGTAGAGGGGCCCTTGAAGATGCTCATTATCTTTCTCTCCCACAATCTTCCTTTTACCTTTAGGCCTGCTCTGCCTGAAAAGAAGGTGGCTGATCTCAGCACTCTGAACGAAGTGGGCTATCAAATCCGAATCTAGCCAAGCCATACTGGCCAGCAAGAGGGTTTCTGTGGTGCTTCTCTCTGCACTTTACCCAGCATCTTCAGGAGGAATTGCAACTATTTATTAAGAACTTGCGAATTTTATTTTTAAGGATTCACCTGGAAACAGAATCTGAGTGGGTGGGGATAATTAGCTTTAAAAAACTCTGACCATGAAAAGGCTAAAGTAATAAACCCCACTGGGGTTGGACTGTCTCCCTCACTCAAGGTCTCAAGGATAACAAACATTCACTGTAGTTTTATATTTTTCCATTTACTGACCTTCTTTTACTTGCTTTGAACATTATGTCTCACCAGTAGTAAATGTTCATGAAATTCTCTCCCACTTTTGGTATAGTAAGGTAATTCAATCAGTATTAGTCTTTTTCAGCAATAACAGAAGCAAAGAAGGGTGGGTTTTTTTTAAGCAGTTAATATTACCTCAGCCTTTTGACATCAGATATGCAAACTTAATGGTATTTTGGTTTTTTATATTCTATTTGTATTGTTTCCCCAGTATTTCCCATGGGGATCTCCACAAGCTTGGAGTTTTTCCTGGTGCATACATGTGATGAGATTTAAGGTATTTTATGCAAGTGTTTTACTAAAAAGCACTAATAGTCTCCTGGCAATACGAGAAACCATTTTTAGGATCTTGGGAGTTACTACTTTCTTAAAACATTGCTGACAGCATTTTTTGTTCTTTCAAAACAAAACAAGCACATTCAGAAGCTAGTCTATGTTCTGTCACTAACATTTAAACTTTGCAGTCTGGCAAAAAGCACATGAGGTCATGCACTCCTTACACAAATTTAGCAGTATTTGAGAGTACCTTGGATAGCAACACTCAGAAAGGCAGAGATAGGAATGAGTCAGGGGTCCTGAGAACCTGATAACCTTTCTGCTCACATTTCATCTGATTTTTAAACTCTGAGTTAGGCTTTGATTCTCAAGAACTTGCTGTTGTTAAGGATGTGTTCTGATGTCTTATATTAAGGCCAAATGCGATATGATATGATTATTTTTCCAGTTCCTTGCTTTCAGATACCTCTTCATGACAATTCGGAAGCACGGGAAAACCTATGAATTAGGAGAATTTTTTTTTAAAGAATGGAAAAGTCTTCTGGTACAATGTTACACACAAAAGTGTGATTTAGTCCATGGGGCACAGAATGCATGTCTGGCTGCATATGGCAGTTATAGTGTAACTTCTGCTTGCAGACCAGAGTAGCTCTGAAGGCAGACATATGTAATCTGTGTTACAAATATCAAGAGCAGAACTTCTATTTCATTTGTTTTATCTTAGCAACCACACTAACTTGTGAGACCAAAGGACATATTTAAGACAAATCTGATTAAGCTTGTCAACAAAAGTATTAGTTCAGTCTTCAGTGTTTCTCCTTTGGCTTTGACTAAAGGCAGTTGAAAGAAAGGAGTTAAAAAAATCTGCTCAGCGATAATATATACCAATAAAACCTCTGGGGGTGTCATGAAAGCACAAGGGCTTCATCCTTCAGTTATGTGCACTAGAGCTCACTTTACCCTAAAAATCAGTATTATTAATGAAAGTACTGTTGTCCTGGAAAAGGAAGTCTTATGTCCCTTAGTGATCAAGTACGTATACATCTCACCTCGACTAAATGCAGCATGAGAGACAATTCGGAACTTAACAGTTTTTAAGAACAGTATGTTTGGACTGGGGACCTGGGGATATAGCTCAGTGATGGAGCACACTTAGCATGTGCAAGGTCCTTTCTGGGTTCAATCCCGAGCACCAAGAAAAAAAACGGTGCCATTTTATCTTTCCACAGTATACCCACTGGCAGTCTCATGGCCACCTGTGTTCTGATGTTCCAAGTAGCCAGGGAATCATTTCATTCTCTCTCTGAAACAATACCGACTTAGCCACGTATCTCCTGTTTATCCATCTGAAACTTTATTATGTCCAATAAGCAGACTACTCAACTGACTGCAATGTTTGAAGAGCTTAAAATAGCATTTAGCCAAGTATTACTTAAGGACTATCCCATCCCAAACACAAAATGTCAAATAGTTGCAGAGCCTCTTGTTTCTCACAAGAAAAAGTAGAAGAACAGGAATATAAAACTGTCCCAATATGCTGATGTATAAGCCTTAAAACTGCCAATTGATTCAATTAGCAACCTAATTTCTTTCACATTCTGTGATTTTTAGATTCATTTTTCCAAAGCAAGGGTTAGTCACAGCAACCTGTAAATTTATTTAAATGTTCACAGTTGTCATTTTACTTCTATTGCCTACAGAACACGTTAATTTTGAGAAGATATAGGAAAGTCACTAAATCCTAAATTCTAATGTAGTAATTTCAAAAAATAATATTATGGCAAAAACTCCAAATAAGCAACCAAACAAAAAGCCCAACATGCTTTACCTCTAAAAACTGATTTTAAGAATAGCTATAATTCAAAAGATAAAAAATTAAGCTTTACAAGATGATTTGGAATCTAGTTTTCAAAAAGTTATTATGCAAGAGAAATTTTATGCTTAAGCCATCATGGCATTATATGCAAAGTTTAAATGAATGACAGAAATTTTGATCTGAGACTATGTTGTGATGTTTTGAGTATACTTTATTTCAGAAAGTGATATTTAGTATTTTCTATACACACTGAAATCATGAGCATTTCACTTTTTCTAAGTCAATTATTTCATAAGGATTTTATTAATAGATATTGGTAAACAGAACTTTGGAAATCTTAATTCAGTATTCTTACTATACCTGAGGCTTTTGTAAGCTATAGTTTTATGTACAACCTTGTACAGTTTTTTTGACATACTATTGGAATCTTGTTTATTCTCTTGAACTTTGTTCTGGCCAATACATTTTTTTTAAATCTTTAAGAAAATCTGTGATTGTTTTAGTGGGTATTTTTCTAAGTAAACAAAAACTTGTATAATGGTATTTTAGAGAATGCCAGTAAGTGCATGTTTCAAATTAATGTTTTTCTCATCACTTGTTATGTTTATACACAGCATGGAACTTTAATAAAACCATTCTGGAAACTTAAGAATTGTGTTCCTTTTTTCCACTAAAAATGTAAGATGGTGTGATTTGTTCCTTATTCTCTATTGTGGCATGTTAGCTTTTAGCATTGCTCCAAGTAATAAAAGCTAAACAGTAATGAAATACTTTTGAAGAGGCAAAAGGCCAGCTTGTGCAGTTTACTACATCTACCACAAAACCTTCAGGCACAGATGTACAAGTCTAATAATTTATTACATAATTCATAGGTACAAAGTGCAAATGACTTGATTCCCTATTTCCCCAAGCCCTGAACTCTCTGGCCCTCTAACTTTGATTATTATTTTTTTTAGAAAAGCAAAGGATTTAAAGCAGACAGTTGTTAAATTTCAAAAAAAGACAAGATTTCTAATATGCATATTATCTTGATATTAAAAGAAAAATCAAAATTTACTTATTTCACTACTTCCCTTTGCTTGAATACTGTATAACACTTTAGACTGTGAGATTTGGTTTCTGTAATTAACAATTGTTTTTGGCAGGTAAAACATGAGGATCCAGAAGCATAACCAACTCTAGTGGTTGAAAAAAGTAAACACAAGTGGATAATTACTTTCAGTGGAGCTTTAAAAGCTTGTGAGAAGGGCTGGGGGTGTGGCTTAGTGGCAGAGCACTTGCCTTGCATGTGTGAGGCCCTGGGTTCAATTCTCAGCATCACATATAAATAAAAGAATAAAATAAAGATCCATCAACAACTAAAAAATTAAAAAAAAACAAAAAAAAAAGCTTGTGAGAAGCCGGGTGCAGTGGCACACACCTGTAATCCCAGCACTTTGGGAGGCTGAGATTGGAGAATCGCAAGTTCAAAGCCAGCCTCAGCAATGATGAGGCGCTAAGCAACTCAGTGAGACTCTGTCTCTACATAAAACACAAAATGGGGCTGGGGATGTGGCTCTGTGGTTGAGTACCACTGAGTTCAATCCTTGGTACCAAAAAAGAAAAAAAAGAAAAGCTTGTGAGAAAGTTACATTGACCTGTTGGCTTCTGATCCATCAAATAACACTTCATTTGATAAGTTAATATAGAAAGCAATTTTATGGATGAACTCTTCTCAAAGTGAAGCACATGAAATGGGCCAAAATTTACAATATATTTATTAGGATATAAAATTTTCACAGAGGTTTTCAGGGATGTTAGATTGCTAACAATGACCTACGTATAACAAAGTTATTTTAAAATAAATTCATTCAACATGAAGCAGTAATCAATGAATTTTCATTTTTATTTCCTCAATACTGTAAAGGGATAATTAATTCTATTATTATAATTTAATGATGACTCTATCTGTTAACCAGGACCTGTATTCTACATACTACTAAAAAATGAGGAAACTCTTTGAACTATAGTTGACACTAAATAAAAACCAGAAAAAGGGCTGGGGCTGTAGCTCAGTGGCAGAGCACTTGCCTAGCACATGTGAGGCACTGGGTTTGATCCTCAGCACCACATAAAAATAAACAAAATAAAGGCATACTGTCCATCTACAACTATAAAAAAAGTATTTTTTTTTAAGTGAGCAATTAGCCGGGCGCGGTGGCTCAAGCCTGTAATCCCAGCACTTAGGGAGGCTGAGACAAGAGAATCCCAAGTTCAAAGGCAGCCTCAGCAATGGCGAGGTGCTAAGCAACTCAGTGAGACCCTGTCTCTACATAAAACACAAAACAGGGCTGGGGATGTGGCTCAGTGGTCGAGTGCCCCTGAGTTCAATCCCCAGTACCAAAAAAAAAGTGAGCAATTAAACATTCGAAAGTACTCGCTTATTACAGATTTTACTAGACAAATCTTTATAACCTGCATGTCTTCTTAGAGGCTTTCATCTGTTATTTTTTAAAAATGATTGTAGCAAGTGATTTAGTACAAAAATTTTAAGTCCAAGACTATTGTTTCCAATTGAAGATAAGACATTCTATTAATAAAACTCACTATAAACATGTTTATGATTTAGTGCAGAATGACTACTTAGTAAAAATGCTTATAATCTGGGGCTGGGTTTTGGCTCAGCGGTAGAGTGCTTGCCTCATGTGTATGGGGCACTGGGTTCGATCCTCAGCACCACATAAAATAAATAAAGGTATTGTGTTCATCTATAACTACAAAAAAAAATTAAAAAATAATGCTTATAATCTTTGATCCTACTGTCTAAAAAAGAAAATTTTCACTGTTTTAAAATTTTTTGATTCAAACACAGAGCCACCTACAGGATTTTATCAGACCTCATAAAAACCCCTCATAATCAACTCATAAATAAGCACCATCTTACACTGGTGCATCACTATAAAACAAAATAAAGCTGGGCACAGTGGCATACACCTGGAATCCCAATGGGCTCAGGAGGCTGAGGCAGGAGGATCTTGAGTTGAAAACCAGCCTCAGCAACTTAGCGAGGTCCTAAGAAACTCAGCAAGGCCCTGTTACTAAACAAAATACAAAAAAGGGCTGGGGGTATGGCACTGTAGTTAAGTGCCCCTGGATTTAATCCCTGGTACCAAAAAAATACAAATAAAAAAATAAAACCACTAAAACCAATGATTTATTAAAAGAGTTATTCTAGAAAATTAGGTCTCCAAGATGACATCACACTCGAGTTTTATAACTTTCATACATTTCTGAGGCACAAAAAAGAACCCTGATAGCTGCCACTTTGTTTTGATGATTTTCCTAATAAAATACATTCTACAAAATTGGTTCAGTAAAATAGAATCTCTCCCCTAACTCAAGGATCTTTTCTTTTTTGCAAGGATGATGGAAGGTACTGGGGAGTGAACCCAGGGGTGCTTTACCACTGACCTGTATCCCCAGACCTATCCTTTTTAATTTTAATTTTGAGGCAGGTTCTTGCTTAAGTTACTTAGGGCCTTACTTAATTGCTGAGGCCTCAAACTTGTGATCCTCCTACCTCAGCCTCTGAGTCACAGGAGTGCACCACTGCACCTGGCCCCACGGATCTTTTCTTAAAACTAAACAGAAAGGAGAAAAGAAAATACTAGGTAAACAAAGGCATAATTCAAGTCTACTTCTTTTAGGTCCACCTATGTCTGTTATGGGATGGAAAGAGTGGACTTATCTAAAAGACCTCACCCTCTTATAGTGACCTACATTTCCCAAACATTTTCCCAAAACTGCTTATCACATGGCTACTATCACATGGCTCAGGACAATAATAAGGATCAAGCATTCTGTACAATTTACAAGCATTATCGAGCCCTTTCAAAAACTCAAATGGTAAGCTGAATACCTGTGAATGACTTGATGATTTCTGAAACAACCAATTGGGACTCAAGACACATAGGGTTCTCCCAAAGAAATCACGCAAACAAGTTTTGGTTTGCAAGAACTCGTAGATATTTGGATCCACTTAAGTTTGCCAAAAACATGAAATGAAATTCTTCACTAAATAGACTAAAGAAGATGCACTATATTTTAAAAACACTGTCAGCTTTACTAAGATTTGGAATAAAAAATATTTACATGTCTTTTACAGTAAAGAGTATTTACATCAATTGTCAGGAAAATATTTTTCATCATTAAAAAAGAAAATTGTTGTAAACCTGTTTCTTCTGATATTTGTTTCAAGCACTTAACCTCTTCAGAAACTCCACAGCACAAAAATAAACATGCAAAAGCTTAAGAACAACTTTACAGTCTTTGAAAAAGAATATAAATTGGAAAGAAAATCATGTATATAATCAAAGAAGAGTCAGAGCTCAAGTCTGAATTTAGCCAATAAAGGCAGATGATCTGAAGAGTTATTCTCATTTGGAAGTCCATTAACAGTCCATAAGTCTTGTTCTGTAAGAAGTGACAGTCTAGCTAGAAGTTTCAAGCCACCAACCAAAGCAACTTCAGCTCCTACATTAAAGAAGCACATACATATTTAGTGAAACTGTGTCAATGGGTATAATTAATTGTAAATTAATTATACAAGCCTTTTTTCCTAAATGGTGAAAAAGAACTTGAGACCCCTACAGAACACTAATATGAAACAGTTTTTAGAATATAATGTTTTATTGAGTTATAACAATAATTCTCAAACTCACAGCAGTTTAAGATATTATTTATACTTCAAATATATTTTTCTATTTTAAGTTTTGCAAAAAATCTTTAGAAGAAAAAATTAATGTAATACATAAAAAATGTTGAGTAATTTCAGATTGACAACTACCCCTTAAATCCACCAACCATTCTGTAATTGCATAAAACCCAACAGATCCAACCACATCTATGTAGGAGGTTTTTAAGGTGACTGGAGAATAATTTACTCCCAGGGAGGCAGTCCCCACAGAAGTAAAATATGACATGCTCTGAACTATTAAGAGATTTGAGATGCTGATCCATGACACTCTCCTGCCACCTAGTGAACTTTTGTAGGCATGACATCTTCCAGAACCTTACTACAAAAAGCAACAAGCTATTTCAGAGTTGATTTAGTGGGAGGAGTGAGCCATCTCTTAAATGTTACTAATAAAGTAATCCTCAGAAGGAAGGGGAAGTAAAACAAAACAAAACAGGACCAAAAGGGAAAATAGAAGAAAAGCACACAAAAAAATGGAAGAGAGCTGGGGACGGTGGTCCACATCTATCATCCCAGCAACTAGTGAGGCTGAGACAAGTTTGAGGCCAAACTGGCCAATTCGGCCAACTTGTGAGACACTGTCTCAAAAAAGAAAATAAAAAGTTCTGGGGATGTCAAAGGGGGGCGGGTGACAAAGAAAAGGGAAAATCAGAAATAAAGAAAAAAAAGCTGTCCACATTTAAGACTGCCAAAAGTTCTACTTTAGATTTCTGATTATTTTAAATTCTTCTCTATTTAAAATCCTGATTAATGCATACAACTTGATTTTCACTGAGTCATACAAGGAAAGACGTTATCATTTTTGCTTTTTAAAAACGTCAGACTTTTTTCCTCAGAAAAATCCAATATTCCAAAGTCAATATACAAAATTGTTATTGGCAGCAGTAAGTGTGGTCCTATATTGTTGTAGGCAGCATGCCTCAGTAAATCTTAACCACAAAACTATATGATGACCACTGACAATCGATTCAGTTACTATCACAAAAAAATTGTAAATTTTTGGCAGGTAAAAATAAGTAGCAATACAAAAGACCTACAACTCAGAAGCTGACTGGAACTGGATGGTAGAACTAAGAATATAATTTTTAAATAATAATTTCTTTGGGGGTACTTTCCCACCTTCTGTCATATACAGGCAAGTAACTGATACCATCAATCTGTTTATTTTAGAATATTTTTAACTTCTAAATCTGGAACTTCATCTAGAGGTTTAGCTAACTTTCTTAACCTCAGCCTTGGAGTTTTGGCTACTGCGTTCTCTAGCAGAGTTAAGAATACATACAGTTTTTACCTGGGTGCCCAGCAACATCTTCCTTTTCTGCAGAGTAGAAAATATAATCTACAGTTATGGCACTTCGGGAATGACAGGTGGTCACTTCTGGAATTCCAGTGTCAGGAAAGAAATGTGAATAAACGGATGATAAGCTGAAATGGTGCTGTAGGTTTGAAGATAATCTAAATTGAAAAGAAAAATATTCACCATTCATCAAATTTTTCATGACTTCTATAATTACTCCTATTTACAGTATTTTTTTGGGCTGTGGTTGTAGCTCAGTGGTAGAGCGCTTGCCTAGCACATGTGAGGCACTGGTTTTGATCCTCAGCACCACATAAAAACAAATAAAGGTATTGTGTCCATCTACAACTAAAAAATATTTTTAAAAAAATAAAGTATTTTTTCATTCAATTTCTAGATTAAGACCAGACATAAGGACAACTTTTATATATGTAGACCATATCATAATTTAGCATTCACTTATTCATGCAGTGATATTCAAAATCCATTAACAAGGCTATATTCATAGAAGTAAAAAAAGCTCAATAATCAACATACTAGTGAAACTATTATTTATGTTAGAGAGCCTCCACTTGATAATTAACATGTCTTCTAAGAAAACTTACATTTTTCTGTTGTGTTTTTAAGAAAGAAAAACAAAGACTTCTGACGTCAGAGGGATGTTTTTCTGTTATTCTTGCTCTGACGTAGGAGATAACTTCAGGCTGCATCTTAGGTCAGCTTCTATAATGGCTTACATTTACTATAAATACATATGATGTTATGGGCAAAGGGCTTAAAGATCATTTTCTAGTAACACATCATAAATTTTAAGAATCATTTATGCCATGAAGGAAAATAGTCTTCAAAACATTTAAAAAACTCATTTAACAAACATTTACCAAACATCTAATAAATTCTAGGCACCATCTTAGGTGCTGAGGATACAGATAAAAATGAGGTTTTGAGCCGGGCGTAGTGGCGCATGCCTGTAATCCCAGCAGGATTGGGAGGCTGAGAGGAGAATCTAAGTTCAAAGCCAGCCTCAGCAATGGCGAGGCACTAAGCAACTCAGTGAGACCCGGTATCTACATAAAATACAAAATAGGGCTGGGGATGTGCCTCAGTGGTTAACTGCCCTTGAGTTTAATCCCTAGTACTAAAAAAAAAAAAAAAAAAATTAGGTTTTAATGTGGTTTTGTTTTTAATGAACTGGTATATCAATAAATAACGGTAATTCCTTGGAATTGCTCTTAAGTTCCAACTTTTAGGAACTTGTTATGTTTATGGACATATATTTACAGTATTATTAAATGTAAATAGGTCTTCTGCAAACTTGTTATCTTACCATCAGGTTTTCAGTTTACAGATAAAAGCTGTACATTTAAATGCATTGCACTCTCGTGCAGATAGTCAACTGGATCTTTTCTTATATCCCATCTTGTTATAAAAAGATTTAAGAATTACTTGAAATTATTACTTGTTAGGTTAATCTTAGGGGATTGAATCCAGAGTCTCACACATACTAGATAAGCACTCTACCCGCTGAGCTATATCCACAGCAGCCACCCCTACCCCATATTTTTTGTTTTTTAAAATCTGAGACAGAATCTCTTACTGGTTGCCCAGACTGTGGGTCTTGCTAAGTTGCTTAGGCTGTCCTAGAACTATTATTGCTGGGCTCACAGGTATGCACCACCACACGTGGCTAAATATTCCTTTTATAAAAAAAAAAAAAAATCACTTCCTTATTAAGTTTTTATTATGTGAGAATATTTTTTTTAAAACAGGTATACAAAATAAAATTAAGAAGGCAGATAAAATGTAGCAGAGATACTTTTAATCTGGTTCCTGAATTTAAATGTTAAGAAAAAAAACTTAATCACAATAAAAAACAATTAAAATATTTCAAGAATCTCCCAAAGAGACAAGATTTAGGTCCCTGTCTTGTTATGCTAACATGAATCCATTTCTTAACCACAGCTCTAAACATTTGTTTCTTTAATAAGGAATCCAGGCCTTCATCCTCTGATGTTCTTTACCTATAGTTCAAGATATTATAAAATTTATCTTTTTTACTGGCATATTCTTTTTTTGGATCAATTCTCCCATAAACTATTTTGAGATCTAGTAAGTCAAAGAACACTAAGGATCCTCTTGAAATCTAAAAGATATTTTTCTGCAACCTTAACCTTTGTTTAAATATGAAATGGCAATAAATTTCAGGGTACTTGAGTTGGTCTAGGACCTTTCATAACATTGCCTAAGCATCAAACATTATGCTTTATATTTTTGTCTTCTTGAATCCTCACAACAACCCAAACTATGTATCAGGAAACCTCAGAAATGTTAAAATTTCATGTGCAAAATCACACCACTAAAAAGCAGCATCAACACCATCTTCCTTTTTTAATTCAAGTATTTTTTGAGAATTTTTTCTTTATTCAACTTAAGTCAGGAAGTGCCTACTACTGCTTTCCAGAACTCACTTTTCAGCTGTTACTAGGACTTCTGTTTTCTCCAGCTGTGTTTGTGTAGGATCACTATCTGTAAGAATAGAGAGAAATGTATTAAGCTTACTTACATACTATTTTGTTCTAGTTTGTCTTAGTATAGCCTTCTTACTATAGAAATGATACTTAAAACACATCTAGTTAGATGTCTAGTTACGGGTTTTATCCTGGAGTCTATTTTGATAGTCTCCAGAATTAGGAAAAATAAAATGCAAACAATTCAAAGGCAACATGCAGGTAATTCATGCACATATAATTTGGAAGTTCAACTTTATGAAGTAAATTCAGAGCTCTTAAAAAAAAAGGAATGAGCAAATTAGCTACGTATTTATACATATATATGAATATTCATCCCTGAGATGCTATTCCTTTAAAATTTTATTATAGTTTCAAAGGGAATACTATTTCCCAGCAGACTGTCAAAATGTACTGCAAACACTTACCTGTCTTTTCTACTTTTGGTACCTGCTGTACCTCATACACACAGTTCTGTGAGATACCTAGGTTTGGGGGCCAAATTGGAATAGATAAAATTCTTTGTCCCCTTGAAGACTGTTCCTGGCCAGACACCTAAACAAAATTTCAACAGGTATCTTAGATGAATAAATTTTAAATAATTTATGTATTGAAAATGATACATTTTAACATTTAAATTATTTTAAATAATTTATGTATTGAAAATAATAAAAGGTAATCCAAAAATAGTAAACATTACCCTTTATTATCTGTGGTTATAAAATCATGTTCAAATACAGTTCAGAAAGCACTTATTATTTATATGAAAACAAGTCTTTCCTATACACATTTTTTCTAACTTGAACATCCAAACTATTTAGAGCTTTGACTAATACTGTCAAATACCCTTTTTGCTACCTGCAGTGTAATTCCTAGTATATCAAATACTAAGAGGATCAACTCAATTACTCAAAACTACGGAGTACAGAGCTTATTTTGGTTAAATATACTGAAGATGACATGATCTAAAGCAAGCAGAGGAAAGCACAATAAAAATAATAGCACCAGATAAATTATTATAAAGAATTAAAATATTTATCATTATGTAGAGGAAAACATAATGAAGATTAGTTTTGCGGAGAGTGTTGCCTGAATCCAGCATTCAAAATTCTACCCTGCCACCTTATGAACAGTTCTGTATTTGTGAGGTATCCATGTCTGGCAATGACTTTTTCTTCTTCCCCTATTTTTCTTTTCTTTTTCTCTTTTTTTACTTGCTAATTTCTCCAAGCAGAATGCTGCCACAGACACATGGAAAAGATAAACTTAAACCCAGCGAATAAAGTTACTGATTAGGAGGTGTGAAAAATCATCACAGCTTGGTAAAGTGAGGTACTGGATCATTCAAGGTTTTCCAACAGTCACAAGATGATTATCCTCACATTACTATGAATGGAGCAACTATATCCATCTCCTAATGATGGTAATGTGAGTACTTACTTTTCCTATGGCAAGTCCTTCATAATTCAATTTTCCCTCCTTTATGAAACTATAGAGTGGAGAACCAGGAACAGAATTAAAGTCACCACACATAACAATAGGACAGAAGCTGCCATCTTTCTGATGGGCAACACTGGAAATCTCTGCCAGCAGCATTGCCAATTGGGTCAGCTTAATATCACCTCTCCTTGGATTATACAATAGATGTGTATTAGCTACACAGATTGCAGGAGAAGCAGCACATGGAATTTTGGGCTGCAAGAGTAAAACTAATCCAATATTGTCTCTGTCCAACAGAGGAACATCAGGGCGGAAGAATTCCACTGGATTCACTGATAAGAGTGAAAATTTGGAATGCTTGAAGCAAATGGCACAGCCATCAGGTTTCCTTCCTGTCCGCATCTTATATTCACAGTGATAACCTACAAAAAAGAAATGAATTTAAAATAAGGGACTGTTTCTATACATATTTGTCAAAACACAGCTCTCATAATACTTCTCAACAATGTTTACCAAAGTGTATTCTGCAGAGCATTAGTAATATGTGACGTAAATAAGTGCTGGGGTCCAAAAAGATTAGCACTGGGTTTAACAGATCTCTTTACTGGCTGACTTAGGTCCTTACTATGTTAATGTGCATTATCACTCTCAGTTCCAAGTCAAGACAATGACAGTAAAGCTCTATAATCATCTCCTCTCTCTTCAATCCGTCTCTCTGATCTTTCTGCCTGAAGCTCCTTCCCCCCTCACTTTGTTCCAATCTCCAATCATCTGTCTTCCTGCTGCCTGGAATGTTCTAGGCATAGCTTGTTTTTCAAGTCTTTGTTGAAATGTCACTTTGATCATTTTGCTTAAAATTGAAACCTGTCTCATTCTGCTTTCTTATTTTTCTTCTGGTGGTGGTGAGCATCTCAATCTATATGACCAAAGATGACCTGTTTCTACAAGTGTTTCTTTCTTTTTGGGCGGGGAAGGGAGGGTAGCCAGGGATTGAACTCACTGAGCCACATCCCCAGCCCTATTTTGTGTTTTATGTAGAGACAGGATCTCGCTGAGTTGCTTAGCACCTTGCTTTTGCTGAGGCTGGCTTTGAACTTGTGATTCTCCTGCCTCAGCAGAAGTATTTCTTCATTAAACAGGTTTTCAGCTTTTATCTATGAAGCACTGGAGGTCCTGCTATTATGATGAACTAGGTAGAATGATCCCTGATCTCATGAAGCTCAGAATCTTAGTATTCTGTTGGTAAGCACAGCAACTCCTAGGAATAGGAGCTATTAAACAAATTCTAATATACCTTTCCCTTTGAATTAAAACTACGTATCAACATTAACAAGTTTCCCACTAAAATATCTCAATGTTTTCCTGACCTTATGAATATTTACATTTTCAAAATTAATATTTTAGCTTATATCTTTGCTTAGCAATTTATACTTTAATAATATACAAATCTTCAAAAGTAAAAGTAAATTTGGCTAAAGTAAAAGTTACATTGTACCCAGTGATTCCAAACTTGGCCTGATTTCTGTTCCATAATGATCTTCTTGAACTTCTTGCAAACAAAGTACCTTGGAAGAAAAAAACAGCTTGAATTAAAACACAGAAATGCAAATATGAGAATTTTTTGGTGCTTTCATTTTTAAAAGGAGATTTAATAAATTCCAAACTTGGTAAGAGTTGAAAAAAAAAGACTTACAATCCTTTTTTCTTGTTATTCATAGATTTAGCAAATTAATGTTTCCCAATTTGACCAATCTCAAAATCCTGGCCTTTAATCTTAGAGCTTTCTTACTATCCAAAATTGATATTTCCCAAAAGAAATGTTTTTAATTTACAATGTCAGGCTCTATTTCCTGAATTTACATGTTCTTTAGTACTAATCTTTGGAGTTCTATGTAAGAGGTTGATTTTTTGAATGCTATCATTCAGACGAAATTTTTGCACGAGTTATTGAAATTTTGAACTACAGAAAACACATATATATTTTGGTATCAGGGATTGAACTCAGGTGTACTCAACCACTGAGCCACATCCCCAGCCCTATTTTGTGTTTTATGTAGAGACAGGGTCTCACTGAGTTACCTGGTGCTCACTGTTGCTGAGCTGGCTTTGAACTCATGATCCTCCTGTCTCAGCCTCCCAAAGTGCTGAGATTACAGAAAAGCATGTGCCACCACGCCCGGCTGAAAATATTTTCTTAATATGCCAGTTCAAGTCTCAAAACTGACCATACTTACAACTTTTAAGATATTCTTTGAAAAGCTAGATGATTATTTATACCAACCACTAGCAAATGATTCTCGGGAAGTCATGATAATATGTGAAGAACTGTTCTACCACGTTCTTAAACATATTTCCTTCTTACCCCCCCCCCACAAAAAGGATAAAAATCACTTCATTCATAACCCACAAATGAAACATTTAACTCAACTTTTCCTTGTGTGAAGAATTTTAATATTTTACACTTACATCTGCATCAAAGTGTTTAATTTCTTTCAGAATATTGGGAAACCTAAAACTCCAGTGTAATACAGGTCGTCGGCAGTGTCTATAAAGGTGTGAATTATCTTCCAATAAATCTTGTGAAAGTATATTATAGGACATCACTGAAAAGTCAAACTTGTTCTCACTGTCTTCACACTGGGAGTCAACATTTTCGTCCCCTAGGATCTTCGTTTTTTCTTTTTTATGGTTACATATATATTCCCAATTCCTTTTTATCATGCCTGTTAAAATACATTCGACAAAATATAAATAATTAATAAAAAATAGACCATATAGTTTCCTGTATGCATCTTTTTGCTATTTAAAAATTCCCATAAACAATGAGTCAAATGTTTTTTTTTCCCTAAAAAATGGCCACATAGCACCAATAAACTAGCAGCTGTCATCAAATAGATTGCAAAGGCAGTAAAATGCTATACTGACTAACATGTATACAGGTTTAAAAGGATCTGCCAGACGTTCTGAAGGCCAAGAGTATGTGCTAATAAAGCTAAGACCATATAGGGGTTTTGGTTTCTTACTTCTCTATGGTTAAGAGTGGTTTGCCACAGATAACCATAATGGTTTATTTGTATGTCATAGTTAGCTTTTCAATGAGATGATTTTACATTATATTTTATTCCCTATTAGTAAGATAGGATCAACAAATGATTAAGTTCCAGAATAACTCTTTAGTTCAGAATTCTGGTATATACATGAATGAAGGTTATATAATGACAATACATGGAAGCAGTACTTAGTGTCTAAAACATTAAAGGGGAACAATGCAAACAAAACGAACAAAAGTCATCTCTTCAATGTACCAAAGCAAAAGTTAAATGTGATTTATGGAATTCTAATAAATGATAATGGCTGGTTGACAAACATAGCACACAAAACTGGGAATCATGTTTATATTCTGCAAAGATGTAACATATTCTGAAAAAGCAATGAAGAGAGAATAGAAAAATATGAGATTCTGCAATTATAGATAGTCCCTGACTTAGAAATGACCAGCATTTATGTAGTGTCCCTCACTACACCATTAAAGAGGATACTCTTAGCTGGGCATGGTGACACAGGCCTGTAATCCCAGCACTTTGGGAGGCTGAGACAGGAGAATCACGAGTTCAAAGCCAGACTTAGCAATGGCGAGGTGCTAAGCAACTCAGTGAGACCCTGTCTCTACATAAAACACAAAATAGGGCTGGGGATGTGGCTCAGTGGTTGAGTGCCCCTGAGTTGAATGCCAAGTACCAAAAAATAAAATAAAATAAAGAGGATACTCTTTTTTGCGGGGGAGGAGGGGGTGTTGCCAGGGATTGAACTCATGGGCACTCAACCACTGAGCCACCTCCCTAGCCCTATTTTTTATTTTATTTAGAGACAGGGTCTCACTGAATTGCTTAGTGATTCACCGTTGCTGAGGCTGGCTTTGAACTTGTGATTCTCCTGCCTCAGCCTCCCGAGCTGCTAGGATTATAGGCGTGCACCACTGTGCCCAGCTAAAGAGGATACTCTTAATGCTATGGAAGCCATGAAGAAAAATTTAGAACTTTTAGAGAATCTATGAGCTCAAAAGGAAAAGGAAACAAATAATGGGAAGAAAATACAGTAGGAGATGGACATCCAAGCATGATTAGATTATATGAAAAATCTCAGCCCTAGAATATCTTCTATCCTATATGAATATTTCACTTTGCTTGATTACAATGCCTAAAATTCTACCATTAAAAATTAAATTGAGGTTAAAATATTCCGTAAATTTATACATGAAAAATATAATTAAAAGGAAATATACTAGTATTTTTATAAATAGTTATCTCTGAGTAGTAGGATTGTGGTAGACTTTTCCAAATCTACAATATAATCTATTTACCCTCAAAACACCAATATACCATTTAAGACTTCCAACGAAGTAATAATATCTTCTGGTAAATTAGTTCAATCAGATTGCTGTCCTCAATATCTAAGTATCTGATGCATTGAGGGGATAGAAATTTTGACCAGAGGATACAAGAAGAAGATAACTGGTATGACTAGGCAGTCTGGAGGGAATAAAGGAGTTAGAGACTTATGATATCATGAACATACTCGGAGAAGGGTAAAGAAAGCAAAAAAAAAAGAGGAAGGAAACAAAACCAAACTAAATGAAAGCCCTCAAGTATTACATAATTTTGCATGGAGCTTTTCCTATGCACAAAACAGGGAAGAAAACTATCCCTTTATCTTTCACTGAACATGAGGAATCCTACCCCAAAAGACTCAGTACTGGGGCTAATTATACTACCTCTACTGAGCTACTTAGAGATTTACAGAACACCATTCATAAACTGGGAATAGTCTATGATAGTTTTAGCCACCAGTCTTCAAATGAGATGGAAAGCGCTCTAGTTATGCAAACAAAATGTAAGCTATCATCATAAATAAAGCACTATCGGGGCTGGGGTTATGGCGCAGTGGTAGCGTGCTCGCCTAGCATGCATGAGGCACTGGGTTTGATCCTCAGCACCACATAAAAATAAAATAAAGATATTCTGTCCACCTACAACTAAAAAATAAATATTTAAAAAAAAATAAATAAAGCACTATCTTGGTGTCACTACCATATGAAAATATGAAAGATGAAGGTCTAAAAAATGTGTTCATAGTTCTTCATTAAGTTTGTGCATATAATGGCATATGAATGCATTATGGTCCTGGTAATCAGTTTGTAAATCAATTCTTTTTGCAATTCTACTTTTAAATAACCAGGACTATTCAATTATCTGATTAATACAGTGGCTTTCAAACTTTGATAGCTTGTAGAACCTTTTGTCATTATTTTTTGTCATGGAATACCAATCTCTGGCATAATGGGACTAGGGCTGGGATGATGGGGTAAACACACATTTTATTTGCTTTTAATAAAGTACATAAATGTGTTCAAGTGCTAGGGCTCCATGGAAGACAATTTGAAAACCACTGACAGAGTGGATAGTCTTTGACCTTTATATACTTCACAACATAAATTCACACTGCAAAAGCTTATATACCTTCCATGTCAGGAGGAACAAGATGATCACAGCAGAGAAGATAGATGAATCAAAGAAAGTAAGCAATAGGCCTGATCAGGTTTTTGGGCTGCCTAATTAAAAAATCATAATTGTGTCACACAAATCCTTCAAATACCACTTTAAAGTGATAGGCAAGTTAGCAATGCTGTTCTCTTGATTGAAAAGTATTAGTGAAATATCGGAAGTCACAAATATGGCTTAACGAAGAGCCTTTTCCTTATTCACAATACCTAGGAAGAATGGACACATAAAGAGTCAGGTTGCAATCAAAGATTATCAGTATGTAAATGTAAGTCCCCATCCATTAAAGGGAAAACAACACCACAGTTTTCTGAGTACCTACTATGTAGCCAACAGTGTGGTAGGCACTTTGACATGCCTCATTTCATCTGCAACAAACCTGCAAGGTAAGCATTACCTTCCACTAGGAAACCAAGGAGCAAGGACTTTAATCTCCCCACCTTCACACAACCAGTGGTGGAGTAGAAATGAGGGCAGGAGGTGGTTTCTAAGTCCATGCCAACGTCAGATGCCACTATGTCACTGCTCCATCTGAGAGCACACCAAATTTATAAGAGCAGAAACAACAGAGAAGTGTGTGCTAACCTGATGAACAACAAATAAATGAAAAGCAATCCAAGGTCAGACCTGGACTTACAGATAATGAACTGTTCTTAGGAACCTGATTTTAATGCCTCAAAATATGCCTTTCATTCATTCAAATAAATATGTTTAGCTCCATGTTATAATTAAGTAGTACACAAATAGATTTTCAACTTTGAGGGCTTATAATTTCTATTTATTTTTTTTCCCCAAATAGGTTCTTTGTAACTGTATGACAACAAATTATACTTTGCTTGGACATTAGTTTAATAATTTGGCCTGGAATCCAGCCGAAGCCTGTATTCTGCTTTTGGGTAACAAAGGCAGAAAGAACTCAAAAAGCACCAACTAATCAATTCTTCTAGCCTTGACTTCTGGGTGAGACTCACTCTCAGTGTCTTCCTCTGAACAAACTTTATGTCATCTTCTTACACATTAACACCCACACAGGCCACGTTCAAATATCTTCAGAGGAATTATCTTCACTGAAAACTATAGTTCAATGAGAAAGACAATTTCAAATTCTACTTGACACTTCATTTATACTTTCAGGAGGTTGGAGTGGGGTATGGCAAGTATGTGTAGGGCTGGCAACAAAAAGGGAGCCTAGTGAATTGTTCAGAAGAAAAATAATCTGAGAAAAATAGACCTAATCAACATATTTGAAAAAATGTTTTCTCAGAATTGCATAAGATTAAATAGTTCCCTTTCTAAAAGATACTTTGGACTGACTCCAAGTTTATAGATTTGTTTAAGAAATACAGATTTAATAAACTAAAACTTCATTCTATAAGAAACTGTTTTACTTACAATTGTTTCTTTCCCCCCCAGTGCTAGGGATTGAAGCCAGGGGCATTCTACTACTGAGCTACATCCCTAGTCCTTTTGGTTTTTCAATTGGAGACAGAGTCTTGCTAAATTGCCCAGGCTGGACTCAAAAGTTGTGATCCTCTTGCCTCAGCTTCCAGAGTAGCTGAGATTACAGGCATGTACCACCAGACCAACTTCACTTTCAATTGTTTCTTCTTAAAAATAATCTTTTTGTGGGGCTGGGGTTGTGGCTCAGTGGTAGAGCACTTGCCTAGCATGTGTGAGGCACTGGGTTCGATTCTCAGCACCACATATAAACAAATCAATAAAATAAAGGTCCATCAACAACTAAAAAAAAAAAAATTTTTAAAAAATAATCTTTTTGTTTTATATTTTAAAAGTTAGTTTTAAAAATGAAAACAAAATTGAATTTTTTAAAATATCTGTGACTTCCAAGGATATACCCACCAATTTCTAATTCCTAAAAGGCTTTCTGTTTCAAAAACACTGGATGTGAAAATTACTCTTAAATTAAACTTAGTGTTTTAATCTATTTCTCCATTCTTTTCCAACCTTATTGTGTCTATAGTTTCTTCTATTTTTCAGCCAGAAATACACAATTGAGAATAAAGACTTAATTTTTATATATATATATTTTTTGGTATTGGGGTTTGAACTCAGGGGCACTCGACCACTGAGCCACATCCTCAGCCCTATTTTGTGTTTTATGTAGAGACAGGGTCTCACTGAGTTGCTTAGCGCCTCGCCCTTGCTGAGGCTGGCTTTGAACTCGCAATTCTCCTGTCTCAGCCTCCTTAAGTGCTGGGATTATAGTCTTGAGCCACCGTGCCTGGCAAAGACTTAATTTTTAAAAGATTATTTTTTCCTAACAGAAAACCACTGACTAAAAATAAACACCAAATATCTCTAAAACCTGCAAGAATTTTAATTATTACATATGAAAGTGTCAACTTAGTCTATCATTTATATTTATTCCTTCACCAAGATAAATGTCACCTTTACCTTGGTGTTTTCTTCGTTTTGATGAAGGTTCATCTCCCTCAGAGTTCATGATGTAACTAGAGAGATGAATCAAAGAGGTCTGGCTCAGGTTGTCAGGTCTCCAGTTACTGTACTGAAACTGAGTTCTAGACTCAAATAAACAAGGTGGTCTCCAATTTAATGAAAAATGCCTACTACTGAAGTATGGGTAAGGAGCACGAGAATAATGTCCAGGCCACCTCATACAACTAGAAATATGTCTGTTCCAGCAACACTTTTGTAGATTCTCCCACGGTGTAGTCCAGTCTCTGCCCAGACTCTTCGGGTGATGGGAAAACATGGGGTATCTAAAAGAAATAAATACACTCCTTGAGGCACCACTTTTTGTTCAGCTATGGTAAACAAAATCTAAATCTATTTCCTCAAGGGAAGATAACACCTACTATTTAAAATCTGACTTCTAAATCTGTGAAGGATGAAGGGAAAAGCATGCATGGTTTAGCTATGAACATCAATACCTCAATACTTTCCCCCTAAATAACCATGAATGGTATTTCTAAGTACTTAAAAACAGAATGCTACCTTGGCTCCCAAAATGCCACACACCCCTCAAAATGTCCACAGTCCAACTGAGAGAGTAATCAACCATCAAACTAGAATTCAGAGTAGCTTTCTAGCATCAAACACTCCACAGAAAAACAAAATCTATAGCAAACATAATACTTAATCAAATATGGAACACATATTAGACTGCGATGGAAGCAGATCTCACCTCCAACTTGGGTTTGGAGGAAAAAACATGTTTCTGAACAAGTTTTTACACTAAGGTAAATTTTTTCCCAAACACTTGAAAAGCTAAGCAAACAAGCTTATCACAACTTCACAAAACTACTTGCCTTGCTCATCAGTGAGTGGACAGATGATTTTTATGTTCTTTTGTTTTTTCTTTTATAAGCATTCTTCTCTTTAGGGGAAATTAAAGAGGGTAAAGATCGTATACTAAGAATTCATTCAACAACACTTCAAGCCCAACAGTATCTAAAAAATTCAACCTATCATCCAAAACATCTCCAAAGTAGTGCTAAGATTATCTTTGATAAGTTGTGCTCTCAGGCTCTCAAAAAACACTGCAGCTTAAGCACCATCTTCCTACTCTAGTAAGTTGAAAAAATTGTTAGGATTCAGAGGACTTCTATCCTTGCTTCTGGAATTCATTGTAAGTACATTTCTCAAGATACTGTCAATAATGTCCCCTTCTTTCACAAATGGAACTTTGTTTAAATTGCATTTACTGTTGATTTTATGTTATTTTCATTTTAAGAGCATAAATGCTGTTTATATAGTCGCAAACTTCTCTAAAATCAACTTAATTGTAAATCTTTAAATGCATGACATGCTCACTCTATCCTGTGTCCTGATAACTCTGAAAGCCACAGGTACTTGGGCACTTGGTCTGTGCATTTTTTACCCAAGCTACCATTATGAAATTTAAAACTTGGACTACATCACGTATTCTCTGTATTTTTAATTACTTATGTGGATGTCTTTTTCTCTTAAGATATTGAACTCCTTCAGGGCCAGAATCTTCTTACTCATTTTAAGTCGATATCTTCACAAGTGCCTAGCACAGTGCCTGGCATACAGCTGGTACTCAGGAAACATTGTTGAAACGAATTGCCATCAAGTCCCAGGCCCACTTTTGTGATAAATAATAGTGATGTGCTTCCCACGCATGGTACACCAGTCGGTTTAATAAGAGTACACAATTAACCTTGTGGATTGCAACATATAAGTACTTATTTTAAAGTTTATTAGGAATAAAAGTAATCCCAGGATTTCGTGGGCACAACTAAGGGCGACGCTAATGTAGGTAGCGCCTACTTAAGTGCTTTTATTTTTCCCTTTAAGTGCGTCAATTTAAGAAAAAACAGCCAGTAAACAACACGTCTGGAACGAGAACTTGGCAACAATCGCAAAGGTTGATATACAAGTGACTCAAGTTTGAGAGACGCTAACATACCAACAAACCAACCACCCCCCAGGCGTATGCCACGCGCCGCCTCGCAGGAGGTCAGGCCCGCCGGGACCTGCTGCGGACAGGCGGCCATCCGGCGGGCTGCCGGTCCCGGGTCGGGCCGCGGCGTCCGGGGAGGCCGAGGCTGGCTTAGAGGCTGGGCGGGGAGTGGGCCAGGGAGCCGACGCCAAGCCGGGTCGGGAAGGCCCGCGCCTCCCGGAAGGCGCCCGACGCGCTCGGCACCTGGACCCAGCGGCCGAGCATCCCGCCGGCCGCGTGCCGGGTTTACCTATCCCTCTGGGTCTCCGGAGGTACCGTTCCGGCCGCACCATCTCCCAGACCCTCTTCGTCCTCCGCCTCCCCCAGCCCGCCCCGCCCCGGGCTAACCTGGGCCGCCCGCCCGGAGGCCGCCCGCCCCTTCCTCCTCCCTCCTCCTTCGGGCCACCCAGCCTTACTGACCGGCCTCTTCCCACCACACAGCGGCCGTAGCCTCTCCTCATACAGCGCCAAGCTTCCATCTTCTCCCTCAGCCGTCGTCCAATTCCCAGGTGCAGGGCTCCGCCTGAACCTTTACGACCCACTCGGCGGCTTAAAGCACCACGGGACCCCCATTACTCGAAGTCCTGATTCCCGGCCCGGTTGCAAAGCATGCTGGGAGCTGCAGTCTCACCGCCGGCCCTGTCTCCATCTTGCCCAGTGAGAGTCGCTTAAAGCCTTAAACGCGAATTGTGCTTACGGGGCATGCGCAGAGGATGGGAAGCTTGGTCAGCCATTTCTGAACAGGGCAAAATTCCCAACCTCCGTCTTAAAGAAACAGAAAGAAACGACTGGTTAGCTTTATTAAGACCTGTGGATAGGTGCACTGTTGTTACTGTACGAGAGCTAAGAAGGAATATAAAAGTTATTTTATCGTATTTTTATAATGAGATATTCAAAAGTTGGATGCCCAAGTTGAGGAAATACCGTCTGATTTCCCATGGAACTGGAGTACCACAGATTTCTGCAACAAATTTTGTGGAAACACACCCACAGAACTCCCTTTCAAATGTATGTGTGTGAAGTGTTCATCTTTATCAAATCTGGTAGGACTCTAGATTCTTGGAAAACATGAAGTGGAAAGAGACTGAGGAAGAATAAAGTGAGGAGAGAGAAGGGGAAAGGGATACTAGAAGGTAAGATCAATGCTTTCATAGGCTGTTTGGTGCAGGAAGTTATTTCTTGAGAAACCTTTTTTTTCTCCTTTGTGTTAATTGGGAAAAATAAGTTTTTCCTCAGTATATAGTTGATCCTCATTATTAATAGTAGTTAGTTAGTCTTCTATCAAGTTGCCCAAACACTGAATTAATGTATACTGAGCCATTACTACTTAGGGAAATACAGGGTTAGGTTTCTTTCTGTGTGACTTCAATCACATTTTATCAGCTAATCAATACCTAATCTTGTTTTATTTGTGTTTCTATTTAAAGATTCCTTATTTAATATATATTGTTAACTCATTAACATTGAACTCAGGGCCAACAGCATTATAACCCATACCTAAACAAAGCTTATCTTAACACAAATATTTTCTCTGTAAATTACATCACAGACTTCTTGCACTTAAGAAAATTTGATAGTGAAATCTGCTAAGGCCTGAACACACAAGGACATAAGTTCCTTAATTTGTCTTCCTGGAAAAGCCTCCAGGCCACTCATTAATGATTGTTATTGTTTGGAAGTGGCTCTTGAACAATGAGCATGAGTAGAAAGCCAACTCCTCTATCAATGATGTCCCTAGGACAGACCACAACTTCCACTAAAAACAAACATGGCCTCTTCTTTTCATACAACCCACAAGCAGCTTTCCTCCTTTTACTTCCTATAAATTCCCCCATTACCAAAAGAGGGAAGGCAAATTTGAGCTTTCAGCTCCTAACCTCCTTGGCAGTAGGCTGCACAATAAAGTGTCTTCTTTTTGCAAAAACCTGGTGCTACAGCATTGGCTTCTATGCATGAAGAGCAGCAAGCCCATGCTGGGTAACAATAGTACTAGCTTTGGGGACCATTTCTTACAGCATAATCAATAAAGATATACAAATACGGGACTAGATAGACTGTGGTAGGACACTTGTTTATGTATGAGAACCTAAACAAGAAGGCAGAGTGGGCCTTGTTCAGCCTCACCTAGGAACAGTCACTTTTCACTGTTCTTGTATATGCCTGAGAATGAGTGCAAAAGCACTTTGAGTATTGATTTTGAGATTACAAATAAATTTTAGGGAGCAGACATTTGCAAATACAGAATCCACAAATAATGAGGATCAAGTGTACTTCTGTTTTATAATGTCCTATTTTCTAACTTTACCCACAATTTTGCAGTTTATTAAATTTGAGTAGTAATTTATTATATCTTGTGACATTGCACGTCATGTGTTTTTTTTTTTGGTACCGGGGATTGAACCCAGGGGCACTCAACCACTGAGCCACATCCCTAGCCCCCCAACCCCCAACTTTTTGTATTTTATTTAGAGACAGAGTCTTGGCTGAGTTGCTTAGGGCCTCACTAAGTTGATGAAGCTGGCTTTGAATTTGCAGTCCTCCTGCCTCAGTCTCCCAAGCTGTGGGATTACAGGGGTATGCCACCATGCACAGTACAAGTCACTTTTTTTTTTTTTTTAATATTTTCGTTGTTGATGGATCTTTATTTTATTCATTTATTATTTATATGTGGTGCTGAGGATCGAACCCAGTGCCTCACACATTCCAGGCAAGTGCTGTACCACTGAGCCACAGCCCCAGCCCCAGTGCAAGTCACTTTTTTTTTTTTTTAGTTGTAGATGGACACAATGTCTTTATTTTATTGGTTTGTATGTGGTGCTGAGGATCGAACCCAGGGCCTCACGCATGCGAGGCAAGCGCTTTACCGCTGAGCTACAGTCCCAGCCTTGCAAGTCACTTTTGAGCAAGGGCCATGACCTGCTGTTTTCAAAATTTACCTGACCTAGTACCGTGCTAAGTGCTCAAGATAGTAGACAAAATATTCTTTTTTTTGTAACTTAATTTTTAAATTTTTATTAATTTGTATGTGGTGCTGAGGATCGAACCCAGTCCTTACCTGCACTAGGTGAGCGCTCCACCGCTGAACCACAGCCCCAGCCCCTAGACAAAATATTCTTGAATGAATGGCGAACACTGAGCGAGAATTAGAAAAGACTTATGTATAACCAGATTGTTTTCCTTTAGTACACCCTAAAACCTCTGGCTTATTAGGTTGTTTTTGTTTATTTGTCAACTCAAGAATTTCATGCTCACTGGGAAAGAGAGTAGCTCTTTGATATCTAGATTGGTGAGGTCTTGTATTTCTGTCTTTACTCTTGATTCATGGCTGAAATTGTACACTTGAAGCCATAAATTCATCCTATATCTGTGTGTGCCTATAATTCATAAAGAACTTCCCCTTCATTATATGAGTGTGAGATGTTGTTATACCCCTGGAAAATGTTATTAATTAAGTTACACACTGTATTTTATTAAAGGAACTCTGTTCTGATTGGCTTGTAGAAATAAGTAAGGATACATATAAATTTAATGCCTAAAATTACCTGAAAATAAGGGAATAAAACTTGAAATGTGACTTTTTTATTTTTTTATTTTTTGGTGGTGGTAGAGATCAAACCCAGGGCCTCATGTATGCTAAGCAACTCCACCACTGAGCTGCATCCCAGCCCTTTTTATTTTATTTTATTGAGACAGGGTCTGGCTAAGTTGCCCAGGCTGGCCTTGAACTTGTGATCCTCCTGCCTTAGCCTCCCAAATAGCTAGAATTATAAACATGAGCTGTTGGAACCAACTTACATGTCAAGAAAACCATATTATTCTTACAGAAACAACTCAGAAATGTTTTATGACTCCAAGTTCACATAACTAAGGTCAATCTCTGGTAAACAGGCAATTTCTTTTTTGGTGTAGTTTAATGTTACTAAGAAATGGGTTAGGGAGAGAGATTGATATTTCAGAATATTATCCCTCCATAATTGCATGCGCAGCCAGGGATTGAGGCAGTGAAGAAGGGTCATCAATTAAACCTCAGAGACTAAGGGCTCTACTAAATGGAAACCATGTATTTTGGACAAGCATGTAGAGATTCATCTACTGCTGAGGAGATTGCTTAAGAGTTTATGAAGCCGGGTGCGGTGGCTCAAGCCTGTAATCCCAGCACTTAGGGAGGCTGAGACAGGA